>VXBQ01016509.1:81867-113437 GCA_013400175.1 Phainopepla nitens | reverse complement strand
TTGGAAGAATTGGTTGTTCATGGTACCTGATACATAATCTCTGGAGGAAACTCCTTATTCATTTCTTATACTCTTGCCAAGAGTTCAGTTTTGGGGTAAAATGCCAGCTATCTGACCCAGCTGATCTCCCTCTACTCTGCCTTGCCTTCCACAAACCATCCAGCCACTGTCAAAAACACTTGTGGGAGAAACACAACAGCTGCAATGCCAGGTCATTTCTCCAGTTCTCGTTCTGTCAGGAGCCTGCAGAAGGAGCTGGTGTTAAGTCAGTGTGGATTAAGTGCAGGTGGCACGACCTTGTTGGGAAGGTGGGAAGTTCGTCCTGTGTTTGCTCCTCCCACTCCTCTGCTAGAAACCTAAGCTGCTTATTTCTGCTGGCAGGTGTTTTGAGTGTGTGAAGCCAGCTGATGTGTCTGGGAGGCATGGAGGCAGTGTTCATCCCTTGCTGGGCTGGGCCAGGGCCACCCTTTGGGCCTGCCCTTATACATCCCCTGTGTTCTGAGTTCACTGGGCATGTTTCTAATGCAGACTGTTGTGCAGCGACCAAAAACTATCCTGGCAGCTGTCCTGAGTAAAAGCTCAAGAACAGAAATTATTTTATTAAAGGAAAACGTTCTGAACCCAGAAATGAAAGCATTTTTGACTAATACAGGCATTAACACAGGATAAACAAGTAGGCAAAGTGTGCTGGTGGCTGGGCCTGCTCCTTCCACTGGACACTGATGCTCTCACCTGGTCCCTCCCAGCCTGGCAAAGCCAACCCTGGCATCTGCTGCATTCCAACTCTGCCTTTTCCTTTCAGATCACACTCGCTGCAACGTCTGGATCCTGGATGGAGACTTGTACCACAAAGGTCTGCTGAAGTTTGCAGTTTCTGCTGAATCCCTGCAGGACACCATCGTGGTCTTTGTTGCAGATATGTCTAGACCTTGGACTGTTATGGAGTCTTTACAGAAGTGGGCCAGTGTCTTGCAAGAACACATTGATAAGATGAAGATTCCTCCAGAAGAGATGAGGCACATGGAGCAGAAATGTAAGTCTTTATGCAGCCATACATTGATGTTGTTTTTGTAATTAGCTCTCACAACTTTTGATGGATTTCTTTGGGTCAGTGTTTTGAGAATGGGTTGGATAAAAATTCCTCTTAAGTTGTGATTGCAACTCTAATTCAAATAGACAGTGTTAGGCTTTAAAACAACTCTTCTGGTTTTGCTGTGCTGACAAAACATCAGGTGAATTATTGGTCTAGATCTTGGGCAATAATGAGATTTTGATAATTTATTTTTTTAAAAGGGCAATTTAAAAATAAGAAATGACAGATTCACTTTTTAAACGACAGTGGCAAAATTCAGTGATGAAGTGAACTCTCTGCTTTGCTGTGCTATTTCAGCCAGGTCCCATTCCCACACTGTGCTTGTCTTACAGAAGGTCTCTCTGCCCTTGCTTCTCTGGTGGCTCAGGCTGTGAACCTGGTGCAGCTAATTGTGTCTCCCTACAGCCATTCCTACCCTGTGACTTTAGGAATGTTGTATAAATTAACCTTCTTTCCTGGCATATCCATGGCAGGAAAGAATCTAGCACTAGCAGGCAGTAATTGTTGCAGTATTGGATCCTGCAGCTGCTTTCCTAAAGTAATGTTGAATGTTTCTTGAGTTGTTGTTTTTTGTAGGTTTGGTTTTTTCTGCTTTCATATTGAATTACTTCAAGATAAATTCCTTTAGTGGAAAAGACTATAGCAACTTTCTGTCCTTTCAGATGAAGTAGATTCAGAATGATCCTTTGTCCTTGCTGCTTTTGCTCTGGGCTGGTGGCTCTCTGTGTTGGTGTGGAACCCTTGCAATTATGGTCTGGTAGTTTCCTGCCTTTAGGGAGCAATGTGATCTGTTTGACCTGTGAGCACTCAGGTGTATTTGTATAGCTGATAGCCCTTTCTGAATGTTAGATATGTTCCCAGAACCCTTGTGCCTACAGCATACCAGCTGGGGTTTAAACTTAATGATTGAAACCACCCAGATTTGGGCATCAGGTTACATTTAAACGAAAAGTAAAATATGAGAGTTTTTAGGGGAAAACAATTGGGGGTTTTCTATGTGTGTCAGAGATGTTTTGGGAATGGGAGAGGGAAATGGAAAGGCAGTTCTAGTACCAAAATCCAACAGCTAACCCAATTTGCACATTTCTGAGACACAGCAAATGTTATGGCAATCCAAATAAAGGGGGAGTTTGTGCACCTAAATTTTCCTTTTGAAAAAAGAAGCTTTTCAGCCTTCCTTTCAGGGTGCACTCTGTGAAGGAGCTATGGCAAAGCTCGAGTGCACTGTCTGAGGAACTTAGAAGGCTTTCCAATAGAGGTATCTTAGAGAATTCTAAATTAAAGTATCATGGAAACTCCTGGTTTGTTCGGAGCTCTCCTGGAGTCAAGGGAAGAGGAGGTGGGAGCAGGGCTGAGTTCCTCTGTGCCTGGCTCAGCCATTGGCACAAAGGGTCCTGACGTCTTCAAACGTCCATCTCCTGTTCTCAGGCCCTGTGAGGACCCTTGTGGCACCTGGACACATCTCTGGCTCCTTGCAGGCTGTCTCTAGGGCCAGCTCTGTGCTCAGAACTTTGGCCCCCGGGGCCTGTCATTCTCTTAGCAGCCCGTGCTGAGGAAAGGCCCATGGTCACTGCATCAGGGTGATGCCCTGGGCAGGGTGCATCACATGTGCCTGGTGAATCCCTCGGGTCTGCTGCCCGTCCTAAAGCTACCCAGCAAAGCTCTCCTTACTGAAATCCTGCCCCCTGTGCCTCCTGGCGTAGGCTACCACTTAGAAAATGAAGCCACTGGGTCGCAACAGCCCAAATATGTAAAAACCAGGATAAGAAAGTGCACATGAGGGCAGTTGAAACCTAGAAATGGAGTGCAGAGTGATGGGATGTGCTGAATTTAAGTCCTCTGCAGCGTAAGACCACGTGGATAGATGTGTTTGCTGACTTCACCTGGAAGTAAGGGAGTATTCCCTTACTCCTGTTCCTCCACCCCAAGCTGAGTATCTACAGGGCTTTCCCTGGCTGTCACACTCAGCCCCAGGAACCCTGGGGAAACATTGCCCAGCCCTGCCCCCCTGGCATCCACTGGAAGTGCTGCAAGGTTGTTCCTTCTCCATTGCCAAGGTCCTAAGAGTCTCCAGAGATGCCTTTGTTAGCTCACCCTTGTCAGTGCAGTTGGACTTTGGCCTTCTTGTCCCTGCTGGCAGGGTTAGGGAGGCCTTTCTGTGCCCAGCCCTTGCTCCTGTGTTTGCTGGCTGAGGTTCTGACTCTTGGCTTGTCTGGGTGGTGAGAAACTTCCCTTTGGAGTTCAAGAGCTCCCAGAATGGGCAGCAGCAGACACATGGAAGCAATAGGCTGCCTTCTTGAGAATGAACCCAGAGCATTGCCTGCCTGCACTCACTGCCCTCTCTGAGCTGCTCTGGGGGTTCCTTGCTAAGAGCTTGGCTTCTGTGAAGTCAGGTACAAAATGTCCACTATGCCCATTGAATTCAGGCTCAATTGGGATAAATCATTTAAATATCATGTATTTAAATAATGATTTCAGGGAAGATGTGAATGTTGCCTCCCTATTTAAGACAGCAGAGCAGATAAGGTGGCTGTTGGGAATCAAGAACTGCAGAAAGGAGGTGTACTGGTAAAAAGGCAATTACACCAATGACCTCTGGGATGCTTGAAGCTAAAGAATTGAAACACAATAACGTGTTTTTGCAGACTGTGTACTGTCCCATTTAAGCTGAATTAATTTCAGGTTGTCTACCTTTTTGCTCTTTTGGTCTGACATAGAGCTGAAAGATTTCTTAAGCTAAAATATTTTTAAAAAATTAGTTTATCCAGGTGCCTTTTGTCTAGGAATTCTTTTCACAAGACTAAAATTTTAAATGATCAATAAAGATAGGGCACAAAAAAGCTAAAAATTATTGTGAAACTTTAAAGAGTGTAAATATGGAATGATTACCTCAGAAAAATATTCTTCATTTTTCCCATTCTACTGTTGAGGGCCTTTGGGATTTCTCCATTAAGTTGTAGTGTTTGCTGGCATTTCCACATTGCAGTTAAAGAGCACTCCAAGCCTGAGCACGTTACTGTTGCTGCAACAACCAAACCTAACTGTGGATTGTGTCTCAGTGGTGCTTCCAGTCAGTGCATGTCCTGAGTGATGCAGCTGGTTGTGGTGGAGCTTCCTTGCAGTGCCTGGTGTGAACAACAGCAACAGGAACAAAACAGTTTGCTGGAGCCTTGCTTGAACTGTGTTCAGTGCAAAATTCAAAAAGAGCCACAAGCTTGGTAGATAAATCAGCACTCTGTAGTGGAAGTTGATTTTAATGGCACATCATCACTGGATCAGAGTTTTTTAAACACAATATGCCATTCTGAGTACTCAGCCTTAGTGATGGGTGGGAGAATATTACAGATTTCCAGAGGAACTGTTGATTTTCTGGCCTCCTATTTTATGTGCTTTATCTTAGGGGTATTTCCTGTTGAAAAACCTTAAAGTAATTTTCACCACTTCTTAACAAAGAGTTGTTTTCCATACCATGTAGAAGATGATTCCTCATGTAGAACTATGTGGAGGAGATAATATTCATAGCTCACTAGAAAAAAAAAGGAAAAATAAAAGATTTTATGAGCTATTTGGGTGCACAACTTTATATCCATTAAATATGGATAATTTATATCCATTAAAAGCCTGAGAATGGAGCTCAAATGAGACATTTGAGTCTCAAATGAGACTTTTTCTTACCTCCTGTGGGAAGTAAGAAAAAGTATGAAATTGCCGTGTGTCAAAGACATGTTTTAACTGCAGCGAGCTGCTCTATTACCTTGTGAGGGTGCAGTTTGTTGATCGAGGCATCTGACGGTGCCTGGGGTCCAGGTCCACTTGGATTGCACAGGGCTGAGTTCTGGAGGGAATGGGGGTTGAGTGGCAGCCTGGAGCAGTGTTTGAGAGCCTGTTGCTGCCAGGCACTGGCACTGGTTCCTGTGTTGGTGCCTGTGCTCAGGGTGCTGCCCTCAGAGGTTCTTGCTCCGGCTGCTGCCAGGGTAACTCAGCTGGCTGTTTGTTCAGAGCTGCCCCTTTGGCCCCAGTGTTGTGTGCCATTGCTCCCTGTCTGGCAGGGACTAGTGCCAGGCCAGGTGCATCCCTGGAATCCAGAGACAGCTCAGCTCCAATTGCCCAGCCCTGCGCCTCGGTCTGTGAGTCAGTCCTTGGTGCTGCTGCTGGGTCCTGCTGGCTCCGGGGTGAGGGGGAGCTGGGAGTTGTGGCTCTCTGAGATTGTGCCCTTCATTCCCATTCAGCTGAAATTCATGAGGATACAGTTCATGAGAATGAAGCCATCAGACTTCTGAAATTCCCATATTGCATTTGCTCTTATTTGCATTTCTAAAATTCTTAGAGCATCTTGTGTTTTCTCATGTTGTCAAGTTGTGGTGGTTTGGATTTGCTAATTTTAATTTTCATCATTTTTGTTGTGAGATAGGATTAGGAGAAAGAAAGGCAGGCCTAAAACTTAGAGTATAAAGGAAACCTTTCTTAATAAGCCTAAAAGAATAATAAGATTTAGAATAAAACTTTTATTCCACTCCTCCTCCCCTCTCCTACACCTTCAATTTTTTTTCAACAATGTATGGAAACACTTCAGTCAGTCACTGACTTAAGAATAGTATTTTTTCAGTTCACTTTAGGGAGAGGAGCCTCCCCTTGTCATGCTATAGGGACTTCTCCACAAGAAAGAAAGAAAAAAAAAAAGCCAGTTCTCTTGTGGCTTCACTTCTGGCGAATGGCAGCCGCCTGGGAATCTGCAATCATGAAACTGCTCCTGTCTCTGTAGCCTTCCCACAGCCGTGCTTCTGGGCCATGTCAGACTTGAGAGATATTATTTTTAAGGATTAACTGTTTAAAAGAAAAGGTTCTCCTCATCTGTCTTTAAAGTCATCTCCATCTCTAGGGACAGAGGTCTTCTTCTTCCCTCGGGCAAAGGGTCTTCATTACTCTCCTCTCTGTGTTCATCCCTCTTATAAAATTATCTGTTTAGTCAGCACAAGTACCTTTGCTTGTGTTCTATAATATTGAGCACTCCACTCCACCACGTCTTTTCTCTATGGTTTAAAGGGTTCTTTGATGTATTATGGTCCATCCCATAGCTTATAAAAGAATTTTCAGCCTTTCACAGCATCTCCTCTTTCTCTTTTCATCTGGAACCTGATTTCTACTTCATTGACTTCAGTATCTCCTCTATTCATTTTCCTCTCACCCAAGGGAGGATTGAAAGCCTATGAGCTTTATGTGAGCATTGAAAGAGTTAAAATCTCACAGGGAGAATGCAGGGCTGTGCTGGAGCTATGCCAAGATCTCAGGAGGCTGGGCTGCACTGAGGGCCAGGATCACAGGGGCCCAGGCCAGAATGGCTGTGGCTGCTCTGGTGATTTGGGAGGCCAGGATCTTATCAGTCTCTCTGGCCTTAGCTGTAGCACTTATTATTGATGGCCACCCCTCCTCCCTGCCAGGACCTGTCGCCAGCTTCCCAGGCCTGGGCTTACAGCCCTTGTTACCTGCTCACAAGCCAAAAGAGAAAAGGAAAATTCCTAGGATTTGATTGCTTCAAAATGTAAATTCACAAAGGAGGACTGAGTCCTCCAATTAGTTTCTCAGGCTGTCAATACCTAAACCAGCCTCCAATTGGTCCCATCAAATCACAGAGGCAGTTCTTAGAGAGCAGACTTCCATGGGTGCCCTCTTCTCTCCCTACCAAAGTGCCAGTCAATGCCAAACCAGAACACAAGTGTTAGCCATTTCAGGAGAGGCATTTTTTCCCAAATTTGAAGGGGTTTATGCTCCCAAGTATCTCAGTAAAGAAAATATTATTTTGTTTTAATATGAGCAAAACCCAGGAAAGGAATCCTGTCTGATTATAATAGTGTGGTAAATTGAGAGCTGTATTGTCAAATAGTCTTTTCTGTGTGATTAAATCAGAGAGGCTCATCTGAACCGTTGTGGGAAATGCAGATGTTCTTTGAACTGCCCTAATACACTTGGCCTCAATAGTAAATAGTAATGGGAATGCTAATAAAATAAAGAGGTACTTTAAAAAACTCCTTTTCTAGTTAAATGCTTTTGATGAGATAATAAACACGTGGAATGTGCAGAATGTATGATGGAATTTTGATTTGTGGTAGCTGACTAAGAAACAGTGCTGGAGGAAGCATCCTTTGGAGCGCTGCTGTTTCCTCTCCACAAGAAGGCACTGCCTCCTCATGTTAAAAGCAACTGCATTTCTTTTTGATTTGTTTGTATTTTCTTGCACCCTCGCATGTATTGAATTGATGTTTGGAAGTCTTACGGTCTATACTTAGTTTGGAGTTTTTAGGCTTTTCTCTGGAATGGAGCTCTCTTCCACAAGAATCACACAATTTTATATTTCACCTGAACACTGTAGATTTTGCAGCTTTAAATAGAAGAGTTTTCTGAGTTGTTCTTTCTTCCATGCACCCATACCATTGCAGGAATGGCTCCTGTTTTGAAAAGGTACCACAACTTCTTTTTGTAAGTTCTGTAAAAGAAACTTACGTGAGGTTCTGTCACTTCCTAAAGCTCAAGAGGCCTGCGGTGCATTGCAGTTCCTTCCCTGGCACATGGAGGGTGTTCTGAGCAGCCTCGGTGTGGCTGGGCTGGAGACTGGTGGCTTTTCTGAGAAGTTTTCCTCACTGTCCCTACTTCTCCCACTGTTTCTAAAATAAAGGAGCCTTTGTGGGAGCAGATCAGGGAGTTTGCTTGGCTCTTTCTGTGAGGGTTCCTCATGGGAGGAGGAGGAGGGCCCTGGGCCTTGGGGCAGTGTGTGCCTGGAGCATCCACATCCAGGACACAGATTTAGCTGGTCTGTGGCTTTGGTCTTGAATAAAAGATATTAAAGTGTAGATTGCAGCCCAGATTTCATAAAGCTCACAGTGCATTTCCAAAATGGCCTTAATACTATTCCTTAGGTGCTTCAGTATTGGATAGTATTCAGAATTATTAGAGCACTCTCTGTTGCCATAAAATTAAAATACTGAAAACATAAAAAGCATGGAGTTTCCTCTGGACCCCTCTGTAGTTTCCTGGAATACAGCTGAGTCTGTTCAGGTGGCCTGCAGATGCCCTTGAGTCTGTGTTTATGCAGGTAGGTTTTATATTTCTAGCATTGGATGTCTGCAACAGAAATGTCGAGTAATAGGAGCTAAAGTAATTGTTTGTAAGAAAAAGTGGCTATTTCAGGTTGGTGTTTTCAATGTACATTTACATTTTCACCATGCTTTCTTCCACAATAGGTACAAATTGCAGGGTATAGGCTGTGTTGCTAAACCACATTTATGTTTTCTGTTGTCAACTGCCCTATAATGAAATGTTCAGGAATGTGCATTTTTGCAGATAATTGTGATTATTTATAGTGGCTCCAGTTCCCACTTGATTTAGCTTCCTGTAAGTTTGGATGGAGGAGTACTGTGGTGTTGGAAAGGTCAGCAAGGCTTAACTTGCATTCAGTTCTCGTGTAGGATAAAAATTAAAAAAAACCTTTGAGATTTCTGGTTAGTTGTAGATTAATTATGGTTTAAAAAGAACTAGTTCCTTTGTTGTAGCCTAAGAATGTCTTCTTTTAATAGTTATAAAGGAGTTTCAGGAGTATGTAGAACCTGAAGAAGGCTACCAAGGATCACCCCAGAGGAGAGGCCCCTCGTCTGGCCAGGAGGATGAGCACATTTCCCTGCCCCTCGGAGACAACGTGCTGACTCACAACCTGGGCATTCCCGTGCTCGTGGTGTGCACAAAAGTGAGGCTCTGCTTTTCTTTGCTGCTATGCAAGGGTTTCATTACTGCTCTGTTAAAGGCATGCTTTCTACAGACATGCAAAATGAATTCTGGATCAGCTGTGGAGGGATTTGGTTTACAAGTGAGCTTCTGCCATCAACATCCATTTCTACTTCTATGGAATAGTAATAACTTTATCAATTATATGTTAATTACTTTAGCGTTTGGTTTATCAGTGCTATTTTAGAACCAGAGACTCAAAGTAAATGTGATAGGAGCGTGTAAGATTAAGGAAGGTGTTTTAAGGTGTGCTGGGATTGAATGCCTGGGTTTTTCTGGTTTGTTTTCCTGTCTCTCCCAGTGTGATGCAGTGAGTGTCTTGGAGAAGGAGCACGACTACAGGGAAGAACACTTTGACTTCATTCAGTCACACATCCGCAGATTCTGCTTACAGTGTATCCTTTTCTGTGCTGAGGAGTTGCCTCTAATCTGGAAGCAAGAAGAGATGGGTTCATGTTGAATTGCACATAACATTAATCCAAGAAATTGCACTGCAAGATTGCTTGGTATTTAGTTATTGGTTAGGGTATGTGCTACACATACCTGACTTTAGGTGGGTATGTGTAGCGTTTGTTTTTTCAAAAATGTTGACAGATGTATAAAATATTTTATAGTTTTTAAATTGTGCGTGGGATTTGGACCTTTTGTTCCTTTACAAAGGATTGGTCTTACATTTTGTGAAGTGTTCTTTCTTGATTTTCACCTCATAATTTGCAATTTCCATATAAACCTGAGATCTCATCTGTGTATAAAGTTTTTGACTTTTTCCAGGTGAAGTAGGATGCAATTTCCATGTATGCCCGGGAGGATGGATAACTTTTGTGTATGTCAAAGAGTGCCATGAGCCTTGCCCTGTTATGTCCCCTCCACTCCTGCATACTAAATGTCTCTAGTTTTGCCTTGAACTACTGCTCAAAGCTAAATCTAGTAGCTATAAATCTATTAACTCCTTTGTTGAAATTCTTAGTATAATTTAGAGACAGCATCTTATCTAATTTTCCTTAACTAGAAACCCAGATGGGGCTGCCTTGATTTATACATCTGTTAAGGAGGAGAAGAACCTTGACCTGTTGTATAAGTACATTGTACATAAAACCTACGGTTTCCAGTTTACCATGCCTGCCTTAGTGGTAGAGAAGGATGCAGTTTTTATGTGAGTCACTGGGACAAGCAGCACGGTGTCAGAGGGGGTTTTTTTAAGCACTGCGCTGCATGTAACATGGATATAAAAATAAATTGAATGGTTTGTTGTTCAAAAGCTTAGTGTGCAAGTCTTGTGGAATCCCAAATTTAAACACTGACTTAGTGCATATTACTTGACTCAGACTATACCATTCCAGTTTTTGTGTCCTGGGAATTTAGCTGAGAAATAGGGCTGATTTGTAAGAAAATTGCCTTATTTAAATAGAGGGCAGTAAATAAATGGTCTCTTTAGAAGTTGCAGAAAAGGCAAAGCTTTATTCTTTTTTACAGACCTGCTGGTTGGGACAATGAGAAGAAAATTGCCATTTTACACGAAAACTTCACAACAGTAAAACCAGAAGATGCATATGAGGACTTCATTGTAAAACCTCCTGTAAGAAAGGTAAAAAGAGGTTATTTCTTTATTCTGTACCCAAAGAAATGTGTAGAGTTTGCTTGAATGGCTGCTAACGACTATTAATATTGAAGAACTCTAAATAAAAATGTAACTTTTTTTTAATCTAAATATGTGAAACATCAGGCTTTCATTTATTAGTTATTTAAAATACTGCAAGCAAACCCAGAAACCATTCACCTTATTGAATGAAAGACAACCCAGGAATAGCTATTTTACATTTACTATTTTTGCATACATGGGGGAGAAACACACTGAGAAAATGGAGAATTCTCTTGTAGGATATTTTCGTTTGTACTCACATGGCTCTGCCAAGTTGCCATGCAAAGGCAAAGCAAGGTCATCTCAGGTCTTTGAAGGGATGCTGATGAGATCAATATCCAAACTTAAAAAGAGGAATGTGGCTACTTAGCAAGTGCTCATCTCTATAGGACAGTGCTCACAAGCTGGCATCGCTGTTCATCTGCTCCAGTATTTTTTATTGTACAGTAATTTTTAATAGCAACTTTTTAAATGTTACTGTTGTTTTAAATGTGAAAGAACAATAGGAAAAAAGTGAATAATAATCTTAAAGATTTGCCTCTCTCTCTTCCCTTTTGATCACAAAGCATAAAAACCAGTTATGGTAACTTCAGTTTTTACTTGTAACAAAATGTTTTATTCAACAGTTAGTCCATGATAAAGAGCTAGCAGCAGAAGATGAACAAGTATTTCTTATGAAGCAGCAGGTAAGAATGGAAGAATGAAGATAAGTCCTTACTATGTAAGATTTCACTTTAATTTCTCCCTTGTTATTGCCTTTAGTTTTTCATTCCTCATTTAATTCACCACGTAGCTGTTTCTCAGCTTTGCAAATTCAGATGTAGTTGTGAAGTAAGACTTTATTCAAACAAATGCAAGTAGGAAATATGGTCACTTATCTTGGCAAGTTGAAGGGAAGATATGCTGAGAACAGAAAGGATTTACATGTCAAAGAAGAAGAGGAATAATTTTGTATTTCACCACAAAATTGTATTGATCTGTGAAATATAAATACTAGCATTGCAGGTTCCTTACAGCCAGAGGCTTTAAGATGTCAAATCTGGCTATGCTGTAATTTTTTTTTTTTGTTATTAGTCTGTAGTTTAAAAAATATAACAATACTTCCCTATTCAGGTGAATATAAATGTCCTGGAGGTTACAGACTTGGGTGTCTGTGGTTCTAGGTTTGAGTTTTGGACTGGCAGTGTGAGACAGAGGCCCAAAGCTTATTTACTCCTTGCAGTCAGTCCTCTAGAGGCAGAGTGGGGAAGTATGGAAATATAAAAGAGGAATCCTGTAAATATCAGGAAAAAGATCAAATAAATTTATGGTTACTCAGCTTCACTGTATTTTATTCCTCTGTATTCTTTGAAATATATTTAATATGCTTAATGTGTTGTTTTTGCAGTCATTCCTTGCCAAACAGCCAGCAACGCCTACAAGAGCATCAGTAAGTAGATCCATGGAAAAGAGTAGGAGGTGTTTTGTTTCCTTCAAGGGAAAAGGGAATGATTCTGCTGTAAAGAGGTGCATTTTTTATGCATTTTTTAAATGTAACCTACATAATCTCCCCAAACTGCAGAATGGAAATAAATACTGAGGCGGTATTTTGAAATGTTGCTTATAAATTCAATGTGGAAACATTGGGTTATTGAACTGAAAATTTCCTGCAGTGATTCAGCTTTTCCTGTAGCTATGGCACATCCCTGAAATAGCTGATGTTTTGGGTGCTTGTTTGTTTTCTTTCTCTAGTTAGCCATTACTACAGTGCCAGTAGAAAGGCTGAAAAAGTATGTGATGTTTAACTTGCTTAATGTTTAATCCTTTGACATTCTTCTCTGATTTGTGTGATTTGGACTTTTTAAGGAATCTCCTGCAAGAGGCCCTGCAGGATCCCCAAGAACTCAAGGCAGAGCTGGTCCTGCCAATGTACCCAGTGCCTCACCAATCACATCAGTTAAGAAACCAGATCCAAATATTAAAAGTATGAATGAGTATTTTACTGTTCTATCATGTGTTATTTCCCTTAAAGTGAATCCTCTTCTACAGAAACATTTGGCGATTTATTCACTAATGGTATAGTTAGTTTAATAACAGAAAAGCATTTATGACATAACTTTGGATTTATTTTTTTCTTTTCTGGTAGACTTCTGTTACTGCCAAGCAGTCAGACAGATGTCAAATGCATTCTAATTTCCTTAAATTGCCTCAATACACTTATTATGCATCAGTTGGATTATTAGGGTGGAGACTGCCCTAAACTATAAAGAGTTTCATACTTCATATCACTTATTCTGGAACCCACAGTGAACCCTGTTCCACTAAACCCTCTCTTGAATGTCATTTGCTGTAGCAGATGGAGTCACTTGGAAATGAGATCTTTCCCTGAGATGCAGCTCCATGGTATTGAGAGGTTTCTTTCCCCTCTGGGCATTAAGAAGGTCTGCAAGGCCAGTGTTGTTTTTTCTTGTGCACTGTAGGGCCATGCCTCACTTCCAGGGGGTAAAATGCCCTTCTGGATCCTTTCTCTTCATGGAATTGCCAAGTTTTGATTTGCTAAAAGCAGTGGGGCATGAAAGGCTGCACTAGAATATCTGTGCAGGTTGCTAATGGGCTTATCAGTCTTTGAATTTCATGTCCATACTTAATAATCTTGCTCTTGGCTTTTACATTTATTAAAAACTTAAAACATACAGATATTTAAATTAAAATTTCATTACACTCCCTCATCATTCCAGAAAAGCAGGAATGTGCATTCAGCCATCTCTGCCTAAGCCAAAGTGTGCAAAGAACTGAGGTCTTCAAACTGAGCAAGAACAGACTTTCTTAAAGCTGAGGTTTATTTCCTTGATTAGCAAGAGATTTGTATGTATGTGAAAATAGGTTATAATATAGCAGCTCTAAGTCTTCTGTGTGATCTGTATTTATTTTTTCCTTTAGATAATGCTGCAAGTGAAGGTGTCTTGGCTAGTTTCTTTAACAGTCTCTTGAGCAAAAAGACTGGCTCTCCTGGAAGTCCTGGTGCTGGAGGAGTGCAAAGTACAGCCAAGAAATCAGGTATTTGATTTGTTATTACAGCTTGTTTCTAATAGTTTATTTGGCTCCTCTTACACTGCTCAGGAAAGTGACAGACCTTGACAGATGACAGTACCAAAATGTCTTTGAAAGAAGAACTAAACTACTGCAACTTCACAACTCCAGGGCTTCTACTAAGCCTGATATAACTTAATTCTTGCACTGCTGGGATTTCAGTGACATTTGAGTCTTGATCCTGTGCTGAAAGTGCTGATTTCTTTTTCAAGTTCAGAATTCCAACCTTTCTTTTCTTGATGCTTCGTTGTTGCAAAGGAGATGCAGTTTTTTTGGACTGGAGTTAGTAGTGAAACTGTTCAAGTCTCCCTAGAGTTAAAGCTGAAATGAATTATTGCTTGGGACTGCTTGAAGTTGTTCACTCATTAATTATTTAGTATTTTATTGCGATCCAACACGGTTAATAACACTGACAAGTGGGTGCCTTCTGTGTGTGCTCTGACTGCACTGGGGGAGATCCTTGCTGATAAATAATGCAGTAGTTCAGTGAAAATGAAAGAAACCTGTCAGAGTGGATGGTACCTACTCAGACCTTGCTGCAAAATGCACTGACCACCTGACAGACAGAATTTACTGCTTTGATTCTTTGGCTGTTTCTGTTCAATACTGGCATTCCCATCACACTGAATGTTCAGGAGCTTTCCTTCCAGAATTCTTTCACTATTAAATTATTGATAGATACACTACTTCTGATCCCAAGCTTGTGCAATCTTGTGTGCATTAATGGTGATGCCAAACCCACAGTTCCTCATGCTGAGAGGAGAAAATAAGGCCCAGATATTCCGAACTGGAAATGAGAAATATCTGCTGCCAGCCACACTGATGGTTCTGTCAGTCAGAGAGCCAAGGCAGTTGGAGTCTGGGTGTTTTTTAATTTCTTTTTAACTGGGAAGATTTATATATGACATTTCATGTTCTGAAAGCTCAAAAATGCCTAGGATTGGACTTGCAGCAAGTCAGGTGTGGTTTTTTGTGTGTTTTGTTTCAACATGATGAATTCTGTAATTTTGTCTTTATTAAATTTATTTATTATGAAGATAACAACAAAAGGGATTTGTGTTATACATTATTTCCATAATAATATTGTTTCCATGTTACAAAAACACTGAACAAATTCTTTCATAATCCAGAATGCCCTCTTCAGTTAAATACAAATGCAGCCTTATGTTTTACTCACTACAAGGTCAAAATAACTTTTTATACAAATAGAAGTAGAAATATTTTTAGGTGTTATTTCATCCATGCTTTTTACTGAAGCAAAGTCAGTTAGGGGGTACCTGGCTAGTGATTAAAAAGCAAACAAATTCAGAAATAAAACCTGTAATGTCACCTCTCCAGGAAGCCTATTCCAGTACTCTTTTCTCAGTTATTTTGTTCCCTTGCCTAGTGTTTCTGAATCTCAGTACTCTTGGTCTTGTTTGGGTGGTGATGGAGCTCAGTGCAGCCCCTTTTTTGTTTGCAGCAGTGTTTGGGTTTGAAAGCTGTTCTCCTGTGACTTGTGTGTGGCCTGCAAGAACAGATCTGTGTGCAGGCCGTGTTGTTTGGCTGTGACAGTTCTGTCCCCTTGGCACCTTGCTCACCCTGTTTGCTTTGTGCTCAGAAACAGCTGGGGCTGGCAGACAAGGCTCTGCCTGCCCTGAGAAGGGTGAGCTGATGTGTGCCACAGATGTGTCCTGTTCACATCTCTCACGGGGACAGGGGTTTTTCATCTGTGTGACACCAAGCAGGAGTTTTATAACAATTCAGCCAGTTTAATACATTTTCTGCCTCCTGATAGGAGGGTTTCTAGTCTGTATCAAATTTCTTCAGTGTCTCAAAAGCTTGTGTGCTTGCTTAATCTTTGTTTTCCATTCTATCATGTGCCACTTTGGTAATTTATGTAAATAATTTTTTCCCTCCAATACTATCTTTCCAAATCCTGTGTTGTCTCTTCAGGCACACTTACCTACATGTCTGTTCTCTTCAACAGCTGGACAGGGTAGATTGCTGAATAAAAGTACTGGCCAGTGCTATGGATAACCAAAGGGTTATTTTATGAATTAAAATCCATTAATTTTCTCTGAAATATCAAGGCCTTTTTTTTTTAAGTTTATTTCTATGAAGGTGATGGGAGATGTGATATCGACCACTTCTCCCTTCTCCACAGGACCTGTTATCCTTTCATAGAAATGTGGGTGCCTTGGCAGAACTTGTCAGAACAGACCCTGTTGGTTTTTGTGCTGGTAGGCTGTTCTAAGTACCTAAAACATGACTGCAATTTCTGGAAAAACTGCTAAACTAGTCTGTAATGGGCTGTACTCTTTCCTCTTTCAGTCTTCTAGAACACTCTGTGCCTTCCAGGACTTTTCAGAGATAACAAGTTTTTTTTTCTTTTTTTTCCTTGAGCCAGCATTAACTTCCAATTGGAATAGATAATTTATCTCCTGAAACATGTAGAAACAGCAATCATACATCCTTCCTTAACTTCCTTGATTTTGATAGACTACATTAGACAAGTTCTCTTCTAGTCTCCTGCTAGAGGCTGAGCTCTGTTTTCCCCACTAGTTTCTTCATTAGTTCCCATCACTGGCTTATTCTTGTCCTGAACATGAATGATCAGAATATTGTACTCAGCTCTGCAGATGTACCACACTGTAGTGCCTGCTGCAGCAGTTCTCTTTCTTGGGTGGAAGTGGTTCTCCTGAATGATCTCAAGCTTGGCTTTTCTTGGCCACATCGAGTTGGCAGCTCCCATTCCTTTCCTGATTTTGGGAACAGAACAGGACTTTCACTCACAGGAGAAGGTGCCTGCTGTGAACACCTTACATGAACCATTGTAAGATTAAACTGTGCTGAGAAGGTAAGGTCTCCTCATGCTGCTCTCTGCAAAGCTCTTGTTGGGTTTGTGAGGTACCTGGTGCTGGTGAGAACAGGAGAAGACCTATTCCTTTGTGGAAGAGTTGAGCAGAACATCTTGGAGAAAGTATTATTTCCAGTAGCACCCTCTGTGTGAGTAAATGTGCTAAAATTATCTTTGTAGGCATTTCAAATGTCTGAACTGTTTAAAGAGCCTGACGTTTTCAGAAGGTTGATGACAAAAATATTTAGCTTTTAAGAGACCATCTGTTTCTCTCATAGCTAGGAATAGGCTGAGGTTGAAATGCTGAGATTCTGTCCCAGGATGAGAGTGACATTGTGGGTCTCAACAATACTGGTCAGCCTCATTGATGGATTAGTTTCTACTGTGACAATTCTTACCTGAGAGAAATCTCTCCTCTGGGCACTGTCGTGTCCATTTTTCCTGCTGAGCGGTGTTTCTTGTTTGCCTTTGTTTCTGGACTCTCACTGATGTCTAGACCATGATATTTCAAAAAGCTTCAATTGGTTATTTCTACAATAACCAATTGTGGTGGATTATTTTTCTGCATCTTAACTTCTGTTGTCACACAGTTATTTCATTTATATTTGCAAGAAGATTCTTACAAATTCTAAGGCTGCCTTCCCTCTCTATTCCTGTACAGAGGAGAAAGAACTCAGGTTCCCTGCTCTCACTCTGAGCAAGCATTCTAGCAAGGGGAATTAATTGTACAGAACTGGGGGCATGTAATTGTCTGGAACACATCTCACTGAATGAGACCATCACTCCTTGACAAATCTGTAGGGAAACTGAAGGCAAGTGTCACTCTCATTCATAAGTGAGTGGAAACTCTTATTTTCTTGAAAACAGCTCCTTGTATTTCTTCTCCTTTGGAAGGTGCTCCCCATGGTGGTAAAGGGGAGTGTGTTCCCCTGCATTGGGAGAGTTTTTCCTATCCACATGAGGTATTTGCAGAGCACTGCTTGGGGTTATTTTGGAGCCTTAAGGAGCCAGTTCATCCAGCATAAAAAACCAAAGCCATAGTTTTTGTTTAGATCTGCTCTTGTTTAAGTGAGAATTTTGTGTGGCCTTTATTGTTTATGGGGTTAGGCTTTTTTAACTCCCAGGTGCCATTAGTCTACATGTGAAGTGTTTTGTATTTTAAGTTCTGTTACATTAATTAATTACTAACTCCTAAATTTTGCTTAAATAGCCCTACTTTGAGGAGATGCTATGTAGAGTGCTGTGGCTTATGACTAGTGCTTAGGTCTAAAACCTTCCTAGTGAATAAAGGTAACCTTTTAACTTGGTTATGTCTTTGTACTTTGGAAAAAAAACACTTGAATCTCTAACAGTCAAATCTTGCCTTCTTAATGTTTTCAGCATGTACCCTGGAAAAAATCCACGTAATATTTCACACACATTTGAGCTGGAAAACAGATGCTTGTTAAATTCTTTGGCTGTGTAAGGAAGCTGTTCATGGTTATATAATCTACTTTTTGTCTAAAAAATACAGCTTTTTAATCTTAAATGCTTGTATGCTCCATGCATTAGGATATATTGTTCCAATTTTGGTGATGAATTTGTCTGTGGGTTTATAATTTTCAGAAACACTGAAGTAAGCTGATGATTCAGTTAGGGAATTGTTAAAAAGTTTTGAGTCTAATATAGAAATGTAAGATATGCCTCTCCATGAAATACTTCAGAGTCTCTGGTTCCAATTGAAGCAGTCCTTTGAAAAGAGTGCTTGGAGATATTACATGAATATGTAATTCCTGTCCCCTTTTTAAGGGAAGCATTGGCTGCAGATATGAGAATTCTTCCTGTTACTTGTTTCATATTCAAATGCAGTGAGTACAAGTGTGACCAAATAAATGGCATTTATTTTTTGGCAGGTGTCCTACATACCTTATTGTTTAAAAATTGGGTTTACATAAAGTCCTTGCTATTAATGCTAATAATAGAATTGTGTGTGGTTGATTTTTACAGAAAATTCTGAGTAGGACTACTTTTAAGTATTAGTTGCTATAAACAGCAGTGATGGCCTAGTGCTTTTTGCTGCTGTGTAGCATTTCATCTCTTTAAAGTGAATCAAACCTGAGTAGCAGTTTTTACACAACAAATACCCTGCATTGTGCCAGGCTCTGTGGCCTTGGGGACGTGGCAAAATAATAAGAAATAAATAATATATTGTCATCTAAAGGTGATTTATTGTGCTTCTTGATCAAAACATTTCATTGAAACTCGATTGCTTTGTGTCCTTTGTCTCTCCAGGACAAAAGACTGTTTTGGCAAACGCTCAGGAGGAGCTGGACAGGATCACTCGAAAGCCTGACCCCATGGTAACAACAAACTCTCCTCCAACAGAGAATGAGGCTTGATAGGCAGAACAGTGCAGATGTAAATGACCAAATAACTATGTATAGTGATCTGATAAGACCAGGAATTTTCTGCTATGGCAGATGCTATCAGTTTTCTTGGGGCAGGGGAAATGAGCTTACTACATCATTGCCTTGTCCCAGTAAAAAGTGCACATTCAGGAAGTTTGCATATAAAACCCCTCTGTATAAGATAACCATTTAGAGTTTATATAGGGCAATTCTTTTGGTTTGGAGGTAAAGCAGGTGCAGCTGCATTTCCTGTTGTGAAGAACACAGAGAAGCAAAACGGAGAATTCTCTTAAAAGTACTACTGACTGCACACGAGGCAAGAAAGAGAACTGAAACCCTCTTTCGGAGTTACTGGAATTGGCTACTTGTATGTTTGCAATGCATTATATTCTTGGAGTGGTGGTGGTGCAACAGCATTAACTGGGGGAAAGAAGCCGAAGTGGGGAATGGAGCCCTGAAAGGGGAAATGGATTTGGGACAGCGAGAAACCAGAATGTTGGATTGACTGGAGAGGAGCAATGTTGTCAAATCCTGTGTTTCACAGGGGGTAAATAGTCACTGTTTTTAAAAGACGACTCGACATTGGAGAATTCCAGGCCAAACACTAAGAACCATGGGAATTTATTTCTTGTTATAAATCTTGTTTTAGTTTTTAAAGAAGTCTTAAGAGTGTGGATGCCCTTTCTGGTGTAGCTGACAAAGGGAGAAACTAAACTTGTTTAGCTCCAAGTGCCTGGCATAGTACGTGATGTGTCTTTAGAAGGTGCTTGAACTTATTGTGCACTGTAGTACAAACAGTCACTGTTTGGTTTTATTTGAAAAACAGTAGTTTGGCAATTTGTATTTAATTTTAAATCCTGTTTTCTGATAGCTTCTGCCTTTTTTATGCCAAGAGGCTGGTCTACGAAGAATGGCGGGGGACGGATCATTTTCCCATAATGAAATGTGCTACAGAACACTCTCAGTATTTTTCTTTCTTACTTTTTTTGTACCTGAATATTAGCTACCAAGCTAAAATGGATTCCTGCCTTACACCTATGGAAGTTTTTAAAAAAAACTTTTAAGGCCCTAGTTCCAACCACATCTGCTGCAAGTGCAGCCAACTCCAATTCTGAAGGTAACCTAAAAAGTATGAATGTGTACACGATGGACATCCTGAAGAAGTTGTTTTGTGTTTTCTTTCATGTAGCATTTCATTTGGAAAGATGGGTTGTGATTGTCCCTGTTGCTCTAAGGGAGCCCTGTCCATGGTCACATAAACTCTCATTCTGTACAAACAAACACAACTGCAGTGGTTACTGAAGTAGCACTTTGATTTTATACACGGTATGCTTGTTTTACATGGACACACTACCAGAAATTAAAAATACCAAGCATATTCTGTGCTCTTAATGCTGAAGGGAAAAACCACAATTTGAATTATACAGAGTTTACTTTTTATTGATATGAATTTGTTGTACTAAATCTGTTGTCTGAATATAACTTCCCTAATATATATTGTTACTTAAATATACAGAATTAGACTGACCACTAACTGACCACACAGTGCTGGGTGTTAACCTCAACTCCTCTGTTACAGCAAGAGGCTGTTCATGCAAGTCATCTAGAAAGCTAAGAGTATTTACTTGCCTCTTTGACAAACATTAACATGAGTATGTTACTTGTGCCAGTTTTTTTGTTGAAAATACTCTATTTTTATTTTTCTTTTTTTTTTTTTTTTTTTTTTTTTTTTTTTTTTTTTTTTTTTTTACTTTTTAAAGAAATGGTATGACCTGAAGTTATACTGTTGTCTATATAACAGACTAAGACTGTGGCTGGCTGATGGTGATGTGGATGCACTTCCTGGTGTAGCAGGTGCCAGTTGCAAGTTACCACACCAGAAGTAATTACACACTGTCCTCCTGATACTGAGAAGTGAGATTGGAGACTAAACCATCAAAAATTGGACAGGAAAACTGTCCAATTGTGTGATTGTAATAGCGTCGTTTGAAAACCTCAGTCTGAAACTGCCTTTTTTGTCATCTAACCTGATAAGCACTTTCCTAGCAATATGGCTAAAACTTACAATTGAAGTATTTTCCAGATGTATAAAAATGTTGAGTATACTAAAACTGATCAAAACTGTTACTGTGTGATAACTTAACCAGCTTTGCAGAAAGACAAAACAGGGAGAGATTTCCAGTTTCTAGTTGCAAGTGAATGCTCCTAGTTTACTGAAGAGAGGTCAAAGTAATGTGGCATCCTGTGGGTGCCAAAGTCTGCTGACTTTGGTGAGCTGCACAGTTGTTAATCTGGTGTCTTCAAGCATTGGAACCAAAGGCCAAATGCAAACAGCCTTTACATTTTCAAATGAAACTTCATTTTATTTGCAGATACACTTGTATGGTACACTGTTTAAACTATTATATGCCTATATTTATATACGTTACAGTGACTGCATCTACTGTTCATGTTTAAACTAAGGAAAAAAAAAAGATGAAAGCATTCAACTTGAAGCAAATAGAAACCTTTTAAGATTGGCCCTCCATAAAAATGCTGTGGTTATGCTGCTTGATTTTAAGTTTGCACTTTTTTTATTGGCATTTAAAAAAAAAAAACTGTTAAAACAGAACAGAATTTCATATTTTATTTAACTACGTTGAAAGTGACTGCTCTGTACATCGTGAACTCAACAATATACATGCTGTAAATGAAAGTTCACTGTCCTGTATACTAAGTTTATTGGTTTTTCTTCCAACTTACAATTAGGACTGCAAATGTATGAAACAAACCTTAGTCCAGTTGTATGGCTTTAACCAGGTGCAGTATGCAGTCATGTGGAACCTTGCTTTCTAGTGCTGGCAAAACGAGGACGTCTTTAATTACTGGCTTCAATAAACATGAATCCAGACTGTTTTCTGCTGTGCTTTTGTCTGGGAGATGCCCTCCTGGAACTGTTTGTGTGGGAGCAGCGTGTGGGTGAGCTCTGTGAGCAGGAGGAGCAGGTTGGCTGTGAGTTGTGTCCCGGGGTTAGTGACAGCTTCCAGGCAGGGCTTGGCCCAGCCTCTGCCGGTGCCAGTCCTCTGGAGCTGGGAGCTGTGTTTGTGGCAGCTCACAGCACGGCTGCTTTGTACAAAATAATGTATTTCACAGGGCTGGGGAGACAGCTGTGTGCCTCACCAGCTTCAGATGTATTTTGTGGAATACTGGTCCCAAGCACAGCACTGGTCCTGAGTTAGCAGGATTCAAATCCAGGCTATGGGAAGTTTAAGGAGTGAATTGCTGGAGTGTTAGAAATTCCTCTTCTCTGCCAATAGCCAAGTGTTCTCCCTTGGGTGGGTGTAAGAAGAGCTTCCCAGTAAGCACAGAAGGAGTGGGCATTTAATTAGGATTCTGCTGCTTGTTTTCATTTTTTAATTTCATGTCAGCTGATGCCTCTGTTCCCCTGCAGAGACTGAAGCTCTAGTATGAATGTTTGTTGAGTCACCCTGCCTCTAAATTATAAATTGGCTAAGCTTTGGCTTTCTGGAATATAATTTCTCCAGAAGGGAACCCTTATGAGGCCATGAAACAATTATAATTTTAGAATTGCCATAATGTTTTCATTAGCCCATTAATGTGAAGAATCAATTTAAGCCCTTTAAGATGGGCTTTAGAAAATACTTTTTGAGTACATGAAGATTATTATATTATATTAGGAGAAAACCAAGTTAAGACATCTTCAGATGAGGTAAAGTTGAAAGTGACTGGAAAGATGGTGACAGTGGATGGAAGTGGAAGAACTTCTTATAACTCTTACATTTACTTTGCTGTTCTTCAAAGCTGCTCTAGCTGTATTTTTTTTTTTTTCAAAGCAAAACATCCCCAAGTTAGGGAAAAAAAATGGGATAATAAGGCTTTGGTGCAGAAAAATCTTTCTGAAGGCTGCTATAAGCTTTCTAAGCTGCTCTTAGAAGAAGAGTCTTTCACTGCCTGTGCTGTTCCAAATGGTGCATTAACCCCTCTGGCTTTTCAGGTGTGGCAGGGTTTTTTTAGAGAATGAACTGCTCAGGTTAGAGCCTTTATTTGAACAAAACAGTGGATTTCTGAGTTATTGCTGTTCAAATACCTGCATATGGGAGGCTTGGGGTTACAAGGTTGTTATCAATGACCTGAACGAGACCCTTGCTTGTCTGGGTCTGTGTTTAGAGCTGAATGGGGTGTTTGGCACCAAACCCAAACTTGTCTGTTATATGGTCTTTTTCATTTAAAAATAAATAATATATTCATAGGGATAGACACAGTTGAATTCCAAAGGCACTCTTCTGCTGCAATTCAGTTTCCCTTCAAGGAATTGACATAAAAATTCCAACCTGACATGCTACAGCCTTTGTAATAATGAACTTCTCCTTCAGTGAACTATTTAGATTGTGTGGAGAAGACAAGCAGCACAAATAATCACAAAACCAACAGTCTGAGCTGTGCTTTGGGACACTGCCAGCTCCTCTGAGATTCCTGCACTCCCTGTGAGTAGTTTATCAGCAGCTCCATGGAATGGGCACTGCAGGGTGGGATTGAGGGAGATTTCTGCTCCCTGGAAGAGTGAAAGGAAGCAATCTCTGCTTCCACGTGTACCTCAGTGAAATTCAAATGTTTAGAAAAAAACAAGGAATTTTCTCAAATGAAGTTCTTGACAAATGGTAGTATAAATATGCTGTTACAGTGCTTCCAAATTGTGCGTGTCTCCAAAATCCTGAAGGATAGGCCACCTAATTCTGCTTCAACTGTCTTAAAAGAATAAAAAGGCTTGCATTATTAGCCCCACAGGCATGTTGCAATATTAGCACCACGGATGTGTCTTGTGCCAAGTGCAGCAGTGCTCCAGGAGCTGCTGTGCCAGCAGTGACTGATGCCAGCAGTGTGACCCAGCAGTGTGAGTGGATCTGGAGCACTGTCACCCTCTGAAAGAGCTGTGTAATCCCTGGTTTGTTCCAGGAGTCAGAGCCTTAGACTGTCAGTTCCTGGAGGGCTTTATGGGAAGCACATTAGTAATTACATGCAGGAGGTTTGTGAGATGATGTCAGAACCAAGGGAAGCAATTAATTTTCTCTGTTGCCTTTGGTAGCAGACTTTGCACAGCAGAACCAACACTACGAGTAGTAACACTTTATCTGATGGAAAAGATCCCTCACTCCCCTTTCCCTGACACTTAATTACAATTACGTTTTGCTGAACGTTTCTGGAGCTGAAATATTCCAAGGCCAGGAGGTGGCAGGCGTGGGATCCGTGCCTGAAGGTAGCAGTGCTGGATATGCCTTTGTGAGATGCTGTAGCACTGCTTATCAGCTTCCCTCAGTAATTCCTGTTTGGCAGATTATTTTTGTCATTTAAGTATCTTCCAAAGAGTGAGCTGCTGATTTTTTCCCAAAGAAAAGCAATTTCATTCAGTTCTATGATTTTTGTTAATATGAGTTAAGCTGTTCTCCTTTCTAATTTTGAGTTGACTAAATTGACACTGGCTTGACTGGTTTGTTTCTTTCAGAACAAAAGTTGAAGTAGCACTTTCCAGCACTGAAAGCCAACAGTTGTATCTGTCCACAAGAAAGCTGAATTAGCTTGCATGAGTTGCCTTTGAAAAGTGTCTGAGTTTTCAGTACAGGTGTTTTGTATGTAACACTCAGTGTAGCTTTATGATATAAAAATGTCATATTTAACTTGGGCTTGCCAAATGCTTTAAAGTAAAAACAATCCCTCAAAACATGCCAGAAATGGAGTCGCAATTACTGCAAGCATGTGCAGTGAAATACTTAAGTTGAGGAAAGGAAAATGCCATTGTAGATCTCTGGCACTCACCTGACCAGTCTGACAGCATTCCAAAAACCAAGGACTTGCCTTTTAGAGAGGGAGTGGAATGAACTTAATTGACAGAACAGAGGGAGTGAAACCACTGAGAAATGATGGATGGATGGATGGATGGATGGATGGATGGATGGATGGATGGATGNGAAATGATGGATGGATGGATGGATGGATGGATGGATGGATGGATGGATGGATGGATGGATGGATGGATGGAGAGGGCTGCTGAGATCAGATCCACTCTGTATTGTCCATGGCCTCAGTGAGAGGGACTGAGTGCTGTGCCCTGGGTGCACCAAATTAAAACCTCTACTTTCCAGAGGAGGAAAACAATTACCCACGAAGGACTTGGAATACTGATGATGCTCTGGAGATTATTAGAAAGCAAAGATGTTCCAAATTTTCTGATGTTCTCAAAGAGTTCAGTTAGTGTGCCTACAGGCAGAGAGGGAGAAGTAGAAGAGTATTCCATTTCAGTAAAGACCAGTCACTGACTGCACAGAAAATCTCTTGAATGCATAACAAAGGCAGAAGTCGTGGAAGGAGAGCTCTGGGTGCTTCCAGCCAAGCCCACAAGTGGCTCTTTATTGCTCAGCTGTGGAGGTCAGTGATGAAGTCTGTTTACAGCTGGGTTCAAGCTTTGGTAAGACTTGAAAGCTCCTGTGGTGATGGACTGGTTTGAAAGAAGCAATGGAATATCAGCCTTTGATCTGTGCAAGAGGTGGGGGCTACTGAATTAATACTGGCATTTGTTCATGCTGTGAACCTGAATTGTTACTCCCAGGTTTGTTTTCCTGGGAAGAGTACACATGCCCCAGGACAACACTGGATTGTCAGTAGGTGACTATAATTAACTGCTTAACTGGCTGAATCAGGATGTTTTAACCAGTATCTTGCAATGCTGAGAAACTGCCAGGATGTGAAATACTTAAAACAGCAAAAGCCTGTCAAAATCTCTCCCAAGTCACCTTTCAGCTGAATAGAAGTACAACACAACTATTAAGAGAATGCTGTCATATTTTAAATATTTTTAGCATGGTTTCCACTGCTCTTGCATCTGTGCTCTGTCCTGTTCTACCCCCTCCTCAAAAATAACTTAAATCTTTTGGCCAGCTGCAGTGACAGGAAAGACTTGCAGACAGCTGACTTAATCCCAGTTGCACGAAAATTAAGGGCTTGGTGGAGACGATAAATCCAAAGATTTCCTCTGCTTTAGGCAGGGATTGCCAAGGAAGTTTGGCTGGTTCCTAGGCGAGCCAGGCCAAACAAAAATCTGTGGTCTGCACACACGGAACCTGGTGCTGCGCTGGCTTCCTTCTGCTCAAGCAGTCGTTGGAGGACAAAAATAGGACCTAAGCTGTGCCTGTGCAAGGGGACCCTGGGGAGGGGGCTGGGGGTGGTGTTGATGGGAGGGGTGAGGTGGGGAAGGTGGGAAGAGAAGACAAGCCTGCAAGGAATCGTGATTTATTAGTTCCTCTGTGTATGGCTCTGGAGAGCTGGGGCCATATGCCTGCCTTGGGTTTATACCCAGTGATGGAAGACTTAAAATTATTTTTCCTGTTGAAAAAAGGCAAAAAAGCCAAAACTTTCTCTTGCATGTAGCAGACCCATGTAACCAAAGAAATACTCTGTGAGGGAAAGAGCCAAATGAGCTGAGTACAGAATTCTATCGTATGGAGAAATTAGGTGCTGTTGCAAAAGGGAATATTCTTTGAACTGCTGTTATGGTGCTTGATGTTTGCAATCAACAATTTGTTTTATGTACAGATTAGCTGTAAGTAAAACAAATTCAGGAGGGTAATTAAAGAATGAACTTCTCTGCCATGTGCAGTTCCCCAGGAGACGTGCAGGGGACTGGCTGGGTTGTTGCATAACAACACACAAAGGATTCAAACAGTTGAGGTCAGTTGTTTTCGCTGGCCCGTTCCATCCATGGAAAGAAAGAATGCAGTGAGTATACTTCATCGTTTTTTTAAGCCTGCTAAGGGACCTTTAAAGCTTTGCTTATAAAATATGGTTTATACAAAGTTTTCATCCTCCCCTTCAGCTTCCCACCTCCTCAAAAAATAAACCCCTGCTCTTTCCCTCCAAGGCCTGCTGTACCCTGCGTGCTCCATCACTTGCTATAAAACTACTGGATGTTGCAGGGGCAGCCTCCCCATGTCCATGCAGAGGGAACAAGAGTTTTCTGGCTTTCTGCTCTAGGTCTGTGAGGTTTTGTGGTGTTATTGGAAGACCACTACCTTTTTTCTCCGTCCATGGCTTTTTTTTCCTCCTCTGTTCCCTGGATAAATGTAGTGCCATGAATAAAATAAACACTGCTGTCAGTCTCTCTGCATATTTTTTCAGTGTGCTTCATTATACAGGATTCTTTCAAAAGAAATGTAACTCACAGTCTTGGCTGGTTCCCAGCACCATTAAAGGTCTGCTGGCACTCTTCTTAAGAATCTGGCATTTTGCTTCTCTTTTTTATAGAAATTCATTTCACCTTGTGCTCTGTAGAACGTCTGCTGCCCCTCAGCCCAGCTGTGGCTGCACAGTAACCCCTCTCTGGCATTTGCAGATTGCAGATGCCCTTAGAAGTTTTAGGAGGTGAAAGGAGCCGGTGACTTCTTCATCCCCAAACTGGACAAGTAGATCATACAGAATGAGAGGTGAGTCTCTAATCCTGGAGTTAAAAAAAAAAAATAAAAAATAATTAAATGGTTCTGTGAATGGCTCATTGTTAAAACCACATGAAGTCATGTTCATGTCTGCAAGGTAAAGGTCTGACTGATTTGTTTGGTAGCATTGTCTTTCTTGGTTTTGTGCAGGGTGGGGGGCAGGAGGATTTCTTTTTTTTTTTGAAAGAGAAACACTGTTTCCTGACAGTGATGGTGAAGTTCCAGAAGTGAGACTTTTACCTGTCCTCTTAATCCTGTACAGCTCCTTGGCAGGGTCCTATGAGGCCTTCAGCTGCTGCTGCCTCTGGTCCCTGCTGTGAGAGTTGGTGGCACCCCTGGGGCTGGGGACTGTCACCAGTGGCTGAGGCCTGGGGGGCTCCAGGGGGGCTCTGTTTATTTTCCAAGGGCTGAAATCCAGGTGGAGGTGGTGAAAGTCTGCACAGACCAATGTTGTAGCTGAGGAGTAGATCTCACTACCACTTTTGGTTACTGGAGCTGCACTTTTTTAACCAGATGAAAAGCCCAGGAGTCCCTCACTGTGCTGTGATGTGTGCCCAAGAGACCCTGGCCAAACAGGCACTGTGCTCCCAGTCAGTGGAACCTGCAAGAAGCTCTTAGAGGTTGCCCTTCACCTCAGCTTCCTTCTGTTCTCTCTGCTTCTCTCTGAACTTTCCTCAGCTGGCAGGGCAGGGCTGTGCTTTGACCCCTTTCCTCAGTTGGCAGAGCTGTGCTTTGACCCCTTTCCTCCCTGCTTTTTGACTCCCAGCTCTGGAATCCAGGTCTCCTCACTGTTCCTGAGGTGCCTTTCCTGGTGGTGTCACACTGGGTGGCTGCAGTGCCCAGCTGTGGCTGGACGTGGTGACATGGAATTGTCACACTGTTCAGCAGCATTACAAAGAACTGACCTTGCAACTCCCCACCATCCCCGACAGTTTTCCTTCTACCTAAAGTCTGTGTCAGAGCTTGCAGTTTCTTTTTCTTGTATTAATTCCCACTTCTGACTCAGCAAAATGATTTGCCCACCTCCCATGCTGCTCATGGCTTCAGAACCAGTGTGCACACCACACGCCCACAGTGGGAAAATGAACAATTCCCTGCACTAAGGCCCTCAAAGCTACCAGATGTTTTCCTAAAGCAAGTTCTTTATTAGCTTTTGAGGGTGGGGCTTGGTTTTTTTTCTTTTCCCTTACCTGAAAAGCTGAGAAAAAGCTTCAGCACTTTTTACATTGAGAATTTCAAGGGGAAAAAAGCCTCCTGTCTGATGCCAAAGCTGAACTCTAATCACTGCTCAGCTCTCCTGGAATTTGGCAGCATACTAGTGTTCCTTCCCTTTGGTAGGTCATGTGGAAATACCAGAGCCTTTTCTTAAAGAACCTCAGCTCTTTTCAGGTACTTGCACAGATGTAACTCTCCTGTTAGGACTGTAATGCCTTTTACACTCTTAACTGCATTAAAGCACCATTCAGATCTACAAAATTTTATGTTTAAGCATTAAAATACTTTCAAGTATATTAAAACTACATAAATGCACTTTAAAAATCTGGTTTCAAGTTGATATTCCTATTCTGCTGGAATAGAATCACAGGCTTTAATCTTGGAAATAGCACTTAAATATGCTTAATGAAAAGAACCCACAATTGATTCACAAGTTTATGAGAGGTTGTAGGAATAGCTGAGATGAAGGCTGAGAGATGAGGGTCACTTTGTTCACTGAGAATATTTAAGATTCTCTTTCAACTGTTTTTTATACCTAACTCACCAGCTTGTTTTAATTTATGACCAGTGTCCTGGAGGTTCTTTCTGATGGGGAGTTTTAATTCTGTCAAAGCTGACCTAACTGTTCTGTAACAAACAGATCATTTAATTACAGTGTCTATGAACAGCATACTTGGTTTTTTTCCCTTGTTTTCAGTCTTCAGTCGTATTTTAGCTGGATGTGAAGAACTCAGTGATGAATTCCCTGATCTGATTAGCTTGATACTATGGTGGTGTCTTGAGTGCTGATCATTGACCCAGTTCCCCATTTTCCTGGTCTCCCTGAGCAGGCACACAGTGGAATGGCAGGCTATGCTAGAAACTTGTAAAGCCAAAGTTATCTGAGAGCGATCTGATCCGCCCGGGGCGAATGCAGTGACCTTCTTCCTGGATCAGGACTTTTATTTACACATTGAACGTAGACATTTTTTTCCTTCCCCTGCTGCAGAGCTGAAAAGGTGCCGTATCAGGCAAGAATGTGTGTAAAGGATTCCTTTGTTAAATGTTGGCAGCAGCCTCGGCAGGCCTTGCTAAGGCAGTCCAGCCCACCCTCCTGTCCAGGAGCACACCAGGGATCCCTGGCACCGTCTGGGCTTGGCGTGGGCCCTCCTGGCAGGGCTGTGCCCTGGCAGATGGGACACTCAAGAGCTGCTCTCAGAGCTGGGACACTCAGCACACACTGGGACCAGCCCTCCCCTTGCCCCAGGAACAGCCTGCTGGAGCAGAGCTCACTCACTGTGCTCTTCCTACCCTCAAAACCAGAGGGGTTCGGTATGTCTGCACCTCCCAGCGCCCCCAAACTGCTCTCATGATTTAATTACATTTACACTTCATGTCCTCCACTCCATTGGAGAAGGAAGTTATTAAGAAGTTTGCAGAAGGGTGTGCAGGAGGTACTAAGCAAACAGCAGAATAAAGATGATCTGCCACTTCACCTTTTGCTAAACCGCTCAACCATCGCCCACCCTTTGTCCTTCTTCAACACCACCTTTTGATTCTTTTTCAACACACTGATGTGTTTTGGTTAGAATTGCAAAAGATTGACCAAAATAGTACTCACTGGATTTTTCAGAAATGTTATCCTTGTTTTGCTCAGGATAGTTTTCCAGAACTGCCACAGCAGTCCTTCAAAATAAAGGCTAAATGTCTCTGCAGGTAAATATGCATAACCTGTGTTCCTGAAACAGCCATGGAGCCTTTAAGTTACAATCCAGAGACTCTCTCCTAAGTGACCACTACATACTCATACTTCCTGCGAGAAAAATAGCTTTGTGAGAGTTCTAATTTCCTCAGAGTTATACAAGAACTGAAATAAGAGACTGTAAACACCTAGTAGTCCAGCCCTGTGCCATAGCAGGATTTTCCCCTTACAGGATTTCATGTTGTTAGGCCAGGTTCATGTGACCCAAGCAAGAGTTACCCCCCCTTCTCCACGCTTTGTTCATGTTTTCTTATTTTGTTCTTTCCCTGCCACTCACCCTTCACCAAAGTGCAATGACTTTCTTTTACACATTTCCCAACTCTTCACCTTGCTTGAGAATACCGGCTTCTCCCAGGCCCAGGAACTAGCAGCGAAGCTGGGGAAGGACTTTGCACAGTCAGCTGTGGCTCCAGTTAACCAAGCCTCGACTGTTAATGGTGAACAAACCCCTGACTCTTTCCCTGGTTCTCTCTCCAGGGGTCTCCCCTTGCCCCTCCTTCTTTGGGGATGTTTATTCAGAGATCAAATGAAAGAAGAAAAATATCTTGAAATTAAAAACCACGTGTACAGGGGAGAACCTATGAAAAGAAGGAACAGAGGAGTTTCAAGGGAACTGAAAGGGAGACATGAAGTAGAACACACAGGTAACTGGAAAGGAAATCCCCAGGTGGATAATCCACAATGTCCATGGAAAACAGAAGAACTGTAGCAGTCAGACTCTTGGAGGCCAGAGGAAGATGCTAGAATTGTTAATGTGTTAAAGTTCTGTAAGGTGGAACAGATGACAGTGTAGGCTGTCAGTGACAAGAACAGGAGCACGGGTCTGTCAGAGCCTGGCTGGTGACCACGGCAGATCACAGGACGCAGCACGGAACACTCGAGGTTCACCGTGGTACACAGCGGTCTGGCTGTGTTAAAAAAAATAACTTAGCTGCATTTCACTCACCTGGATTTGCCAGGTTACGTTGCAATTTGTCCCTATTTGTCGTGACACAGCAAAAGGAAAGGTACCCCCAAAATCTGATTCGGAGCCAGTCAAGGCTACCTTGGAAACGTCACTGTTTCTAAACAACACTGGTGGAAGAACAGCGCAGAGGTTTCCGCTGCCGGAGCCGCTCGGGCGCAGTGTCAGCGCAGGGGCTCGGCCGTGAGCGCGGGGCAGTTCCCGGAGCCCGGAGCCCTGCTCTGAGCCGGCCCCCCGAGGGCCGAGCTGGGGCTGCGAGCGCACCTCGGTGCCAGCAGCGGAGGCAGAAGCCCAAGCGGCCGCGGGCCGGGCGCAGGGCCCGGGGCAGGTGCACGGCCCATCCCCGCGGGGCGGGCGCGGCGCAGGCACC
>VXBQ01016509.1:21144-81221 GCA_013400175.1 Phainopepla nitens | reverse complement strand
GGCGGGCCCGGCCGGGCCGTGCAGCGCTGCCGGGGCCGCAGGAGCGCGTTTCACCTCGGCCGTGTGCCCGCGGGTGGCCGGCGTGCCGAGCACACCCCGCGGCAGGGCCGGGACAGCACGGCCGGCAGCCGCCCGGTAGCAGTGCCGCACGTCCTGAGCCCGTGGCGGTGGCCGGGGCCGCCTCCTGGCCGTGCCCGGGTGAGGCTCCGCGGCTTCCCTGTGGGACCCGCCCGGTGCCTGCTGCGGAGCGCGGGGGGCTGGGATCCGCCCCGAGCTTGCAGAGCCCTCGCTCGCCTGCTTGCCCTTAGCGGGCCGAAGTTCTCTTAAATGCACCGAGTAAAAAGAAAGAAACCCTTAAAAAACCCCGAACGCCGAACGCGACGTTTTGCATTGTGAAATTAAACGTGAGCTGGGTTCGTTGGTGTACTTTAGACACCTGAGCTGGTTCTGTTTGATGGAGCCCGTGCAAGGCTTGGACCACCCCAGCAGTGGAACACATAATAAACACCAAAGCATTTCAGCAGTTTCTGTGGTACTAGTGCTGATGTTTGCCTTCATCTGATCTGCTTTCCGAGTCACTATGATATTTATATTTTTCAAATCAACAAATGCGTTTTTCAGAATATCGGGAAAAGAGGTGTTTTATGAAAATGGCAATCACCTTGAAATAGATTTTTAAGTCATTTCTTACAGGGTACTGCAAATTCTTGTAACTTAAAATAAACAAGTTCTTTGAGAAATGTGATGGCAGAAACGTTTTAATATTTCATATATATGACTTCAGCATTTAAAACCACTGCAGGTGGTACTAGGCAAAACTTGCGCATACAGGTTTCATGAAAAACAGATTGGAAGTATCCTGGCTTCAGCTGCACACAAGTTTATAGAGGACTCTGGCGATTAATTAATTTTTTATGAATGCCCAGTAAAATCCAGGATTTGGAAGTGTAATTTGTTTTCTACTCATCTCCTCAGCGCCGGGTAGGATCTGTGCTCAGTGAGCGTGTTAGCCCAGTAAAACAACAGGGACCAGCAGTGTGTGCGTTGTGTGTGTTCAGGACTGGAGCCAAAGAATCTGTCATTGCTGTGCAACATCTACCTGTCTTCGGGCTGTTAAAAACTTTCCTTGTGGTGGAAATCCTGGGGTGGTGCTGCCTGATACACTGAAATAATCCGCCCTCGGGATTTTTGTTTCAATTCCTACTGCAGATCCTTTCTGCAGTACACTAATAACTGTGGCAAGTCTTGTTAAAAACTTGTCATTAAAATGACTAATTACCGATCGTAACTGAATCCTGTATTATTAAATCTGACTTGCTTGGAACAAATCCCAAAAATACATGGAGTATACTTCATAAGTTTTTAAGTCATGTAAAGAAAGGTGGGAGGAAAACCACTCTCTGCTGGAGTTAGAGAGGTTTCCTTGTCTCTGGACAAAGACACTGCTGCTCCCAGTTCATATTGCTGGAAAGATTTATACTTGCAGAGCAGTGTCTTCAGAGGAACTGAGCCATGCTTTGTGCCCTTTTCATAAGAATGATCTGAGCTATTGCATGTCATTCGCAGGAGTGTACAAATGCAGAGGGGCAGCAGTTAAGAAGAAATTAAATTAGCTGGTGTGGGGTGGAAGGCTGTGCACCCCCTCAGCCTGGTTAGTTGTACTCGAAAAAGATCCTCATTTGTGGTAATGGAAGAGCAGACTACCGGCATTTGCAAACCAATGGAAAACTGAGCAGTGTTGGGAAAGAAAGAAGACAGAGCTGTGTACTTAGGTTGCTTATTTGCCAAGTATAATTATTTCAATTACAATATTCAATAATGCCTTTACAAAAATACTGAAGGAAGCAAAACGTAACAAAGACTGTGGTGTAGAACTCTATCTCTTAAAAAAAAGAAGAAACTTCTGGCACACAAAAAAAATTACAAAAAGGAAAAAGGCAAGTACTGGTTAAGATAAAAGACTCTAAATGTATTATATTAAAAAAGACTGTTACGGGAAAGATTACAATGCATGTGCTTCATTTGGCATCAGAATTTGTCTTAAAATACATTCGTGATTGGCAGGCAAAATGTCAGCTCGAGGCAAACATTGCTGCTGCTTGTTCTAATCTTTGGTTGAAGGGCTTCCCACAAACTGCCCCATGGTGCTGTGAGAAGGAAAACTGCTGCTCTTTGTGGTTTGGATGGTCCTGCTTCCAAATGCCCATTTTTGACTGTCAAAAGCAGAAGGAACTGGGAATGGGGAAAACCCCACATCCCTTAAAATAGGTGTAAGGCTCTGTTTATTTGTTGTAGATTTATCTTTATGGATTCAGATAAAAGGGTAGTTAGAGAAGGGAAACCATGATGACATTGTAGGTATATGGAGTAATGTAAGTGCTGCTAGAAGGGACAATAGTTTTAACTCATTAATGTTTCAAGAGAATACACCCCAAAGTGTCCTTTGAACAGGCACCAACATAATGGGTTATGATGAGTTATGACAATGTTTTATGTATATATTGTGCAGCTTATTTCTGAGCCTTGTTTTGGTTTTTGCTAAGTTTAGATTTGGTTGCAGACTGGAAAACTACAATTTAGGGCTTACAGCTCCTCTTTATGGCCAAGCTGAAGAGTTCCTAGTCCTTGGATCTGCCTGCCAGTGGTCAGTAATAGCAGTGTGAGGAACAGTGAGGGAGTAAGGGAAAGAGCCCATGTGCAACAGCTTAGCATTGAACTGATTTCCCTGATTTTGACAATGTTATTGCCAGGTAGGTGAGCTTTTCAGAAAGGAGTCTTGCCTGTATTTCAGTGTTCTGTTGAAATAGTTGTGTGCATTTGTTGGGATCTGTGAGGGAACATCTGCTGTACTGGGGATGCAGCTGTAGCCTCTTTGCAGCAGCAGCTGGGAGGAAGATGGGGAGTGTTGGAGCACATCAGAAAAGGAGTGTGCAGGCTCCTGGGTTGGCTGAGACACCTGAGGCTGTCACCAGACCGGTGGGAAGTGACACGTGAAGGGCAGAAAGAGAAATTGAAGGGAGGAGGACCTAAGGTAGCTTGGGGATTTCATGTTTGGTTTGTGCCTTTTGGTTTAGTTCTAATGAGACTTTGAACTCAAAAGGAAAGTCCGGGAGAAGCCAATATACTTGTGTGCTAACCAAATAAATGTTTTTCCTTTGGAGAGGTTGTCTCTGTTGACCTTCTGGCATTTAAATGGAGCAGTACCTTTTCTCATGGAATGTATGAAAGAGAAGTGGCTCTCCTTGGAGAGCAGAGCAGAAATGTTCTTTATAGTTTATTCTCTTTACTTTCTGGCATGAATTTGTTTCCCATGCTTTTGCAGGCTTTAATACTTCCCCCGGAGACTGTTGTACAGTAATGGAATGAGTATCACTGGAAAACTTTGCTATGCATGTCCTCAAATGATTTGTTTTATTTCAGTACATTCTCCCCATTCCCTTGAATTAACTAAGGACAATCTCTCCTTTTCCTGAGTGTGCTTGCTGAAAAAAGGTGTTTACTGTGTGAGGAGTCAAGAGAGGCCCGTTCTGTCATGCAAAGGAGATGAGCTGGTTAGCAGGTACCACCTCTTTGCTGGAATAGTTTCATTTTAGGTGAGACTGTCTTCTTTTCTTCCCTCCCTCTTCATTTTAGTTTTCAGCTTTTCAAAATGCATTATTATTATTATTTTTCCTTGATTATTGTAATTCTACACCTCCAAGAATCTTCCTGTCATTAAAGCTGGGCATAGACGTATTTCCCACTGAAATTCCCATGGCCAGTCGTGGCTGCCCTTTGTCTGCTGCTCAGTTTTTCTGAGACTCTAGCACCAGGTGGGCTGTTCATAGGCTTTAAGGAAAGCAAAACCAGGCAGGATCCTGTTGGGAACCCCCTTGGTTCTCAGGGGAATCTTGCCAGCTTTGCTCAGGCACTTGATTTAAAGTGACATATCACCTTTAGTGGCCAGGCCAGTGGGTGTGAAGAATTGTGCCTGGTCAGTTCCTGTGACATTGGCAGCAGTTAGCAATGGTTTACCTGGAGCAGTGGGATCCCAGAGCAGCCTTGTGGTGGAAGCAGCAAGAGGCAGAAACCCCTAAGCATGTGCTGGCTGAGAGAGGGTGGATGCCATTTGTGGTGGTTGGTGATGGCTTCTGTGGCTCAGACAGCCCTAGACTCTCTTTTCCTCATGCATTTGTTCCAAATGCTACAAAAATCCATCAGAGAGTCCTTTTAAAGAAGGCAGTACTGCTTGGGAGGTCTCTGTGCTGCGAGATGCTGATGAGCGCACTGGGAAGTATCACTCCATTCTTGCTCTCATCTTCTTGTCTATAGCACTTGATATTGCCAGGGGAGACAGCAGTTTGAGCTAAATGAAATCTGGTGGGAACGACAGTTCAGATGTTCATAGTTTTCGGAATAAAAAGTTCCATCTTCATTGGTGGAGAGTAGCTGAACATTGAAAAAAAGTTGTTTTGTGGCTTGCTGTCATTACACATTTCCAGATTCAGAAAGGAGTTGGCAAGGCCAGGACTACAGTGAAACTCTTGGCTGTCAGGTTCTGTTGCAATGAAGAAAACAAAATTCAAAAGCCAGGAATGCATGCCTACATGGGTAATAAGGCTATTGAGAATTCTCATTGTTAGTTATATTAGAAAATTAAAGTAATAACATTTCTGTTCCAGTGAATAAGCTAATTGCTGACTATTAGAATCTGGTTGAAAGATTCTAATCTTTCAATCTAATCTATTCTGAGGTGGTCAGTGATCTCATATTTCATTATTGCTGCCTTCTTGTGTCTTGAACTCAGCATCTCAGCTGGAGGGGGGGGTTAGATGGAGCCCCCGACCTCCCACCTGTGTGTGATGTGTCACATTCAAGGGCCTGTCTGACTTGACTTGCCTGCTTCTTTGCCCCTGCAGTGCTCTGGGTGTGATTCCCAGCTGGGAAGGGGTGGCTGGAGCAGGGAGCTGGCTGCTTCCCAGGCAGCTGCCACCTGTAAGTCAGGGCAGTTACCAGGGACCACTGTGAGTAAAGGCAGATTGCTTTTACGCTGGTTGTTGTGAAGTTTGGGGTTCTGTCAGTGGGGTGTTAATTCAGTTCCAGGGAGCTAACAGAGTGCAGGGGGTGACGTTTCAGCGAGGTCACAGCAGTCAGGCCCTCAGTGCTGTGGGAAGCACTCGGTGCTCTGGGTGAGAAGCAGAGTGCTGCAGCAGACACCTGAGCCTCAGAGGGAACTTCAGGTCCCGCTGGCCCTGTGCCTGCCTTTTTTATTCATAGATGATGGTTTCACCTTAAGGTTTAGTTCTCTTCATGTATTCTGCACTTTGAAGGGATAGAAGGCTTCCTCCTTTTCACTGTGGATTTAGTTAGAGCAATTTCTTTCTTTGTTCCCGTGTTAAGGCTGCCCCTTGCTGTAACTCCTCCTGACCCCTCCTGCCCTCAGCCAGCCCTGTGCCTGCTGCACCAGGCAGGCCAGAAAGGCTTGGGCAGTGCTGGGCGAGAGGCTCTTTGCTCTGGGACCGTCTGGCTGCCCTCCTGTGCCCCGTGTGCCAGAGGGGCTGGGCTCTCAGCAGCCTCAGCCTGAGTGCTGCTGGCCTTTGGGCTGGCTCCCACCGCTCCCTGCAACGGCACTTTTCCAGACACTTCTCCTCTTTCATCCCAGGATCACGCTGGCAATTTATAGTCACTCTGTGATGAACTGCATCGTCCACCTTTTCACTCTTACACTCTCCAAACAATGAATGTGTGCTGCTATAAGAAATCATTGTGCTTTTTGTGTCATGTGCTGAGCTTTGATTTTCAGGGCCATTTGTAGCTGCTTGTTCAGATGTTGACTATCACAGTGGATACTGATGATCTCTGGTATTTGGTCTTAGAAAAAGGCTGCTGTTATCATATCATATTGAGAGGATCAGATTTGTAAGGCACAGATATGCTTAGATCCTCCTCATGTGTCTCTTCAGTGCCTCTGAAACTCTTGATTTTTCTTCAAAAAGATTTCTCTTTAAAGGTTGTGGATCTGCATTGCTGTGTGGTGATATTTTTATCCTAACATTTTACTGTGGAAGAATAATAAGATAACTGAATTTAGATTTGCTTTTTATTGTTTCTTTGAACAGCTAAAGAAGTGACTGTGGCTGCCTTCCCACAGAAAGGTGAATAGGTTTTGGTTTCTTTCATGGTGTCTCTTAATTACTGTCTGGCCATGGGATCATAGCCTCCTGCCAGTAAACTCCAAATTCCTGTTGATAATTTCCCTCTTAAGATGGTGGATAGTTTTAAAATTCAGAAAAACTTCAGAAAGAAATCCTACAATGTCTGTACCAAATATGGTGTGTTTTTTTTCCCTTCCATTATGAACCAGTGCAATAGTAATAGATGCACTACACTAATGTAGTTCTCATGGTATTAATAATTGGAAAGCTACCTTTACTTCTTGTTTCTGGTAATGTCTTTTGTTGATGAGGCTCCCTAGTGATTTAATTATCATCTTGAGATAAGAAGACAAGGACTAGAAATTTAAGAGGTTGTGTTTTTCTTGTAACACAATCAGTGTTGGAGGAATCTGTTACTTCTGGCAAGGGTTAGTGCATTGTTTTGTCAAATCAATGTTTTGCACACTTTTCAGTAGCCATCATCATCTTGTGCTCAACATTGTATTTCATCAAAATATCTCTTGCTTCAGGACCTCAGCAAATAATTTTGTGATGAAATTTTGCATACAAAGAAAACTAAATGCACAATGAAGACATCTTGATGCCTTAGGATTTTAGCTTTTATATTTTTCAAATCCTGTACTGCATTAGTGTATAAACTCCATATAGAGCGTTAGTTAACTCTGCATTTTGGTCAGACAAAACAATCCCTTTAGGCCTGAAATTCAAGGACACTCTACAGCCTCAGGCCCTGAAAAGTATAAACAAAAGTGAGTTGGGGGTGAGCAATCTGAGGGAATATGACTTCATTGCCCGAGGCTGTAATTGGAGGATTAACCCCTGACATGTAAATGGACCAAACTTAAAATTGTCTAAAAATCTTGTGACCATCATCCATCTAGGGAGTAGCCCCTCTCGGAGGCTTTTGACTGCCCAAGGTGTACCTTTTGAAGGTCTTTTATAAATACCTACTTTTATTTTTTTAACCTTGTCTAGACTCTGTTCTAGGTAGCCACTCCAAAGCATTGTCTTAACAATGGGTTGACTGCTGTTGTTCTCTAGTGCTACAATTGCCACTTATTAGAACTGCAATTAAAAAGACATTCTTATTTTAAAAAAGGTCACCCAGTTCTCAGGTGATTTGTGTAGTTGCTTCCAAAACATGGAAGTGATGTTTAGGTTTCCCTGGAAGTTGTACCAGAATACTGGTGCAAGTACTGGTACAACTTATACCAGAATCAACTCCAGAATATGGGAGGAGGAAGCAAAAGCTAGATAACACCAACCTGATGTAGAATAGGTGTAAGAACATCCAACCATGAGTAGAGAAGAGATGGGTCAGAAATGTTGCTGACAGTGGGCAGGGAGATCCTAGAGCTGGTGTAGCTCTCAGTCAGAGTGAGAGGGCCACTCACAGTCCACAGTGGGGGTTCAGGTGAGCAGAGATCCTCTGATGTTTTAATCTCACCGTGTGCAAATTAGACTGGGAGCTGTAACTCAGAGTATCAGATTCCTGACTGTGGTGTTTATTGAACTGTAATTAAGGCTCTGGTGGGTAATGCCTTAGCTTGTGGATGAATATGATGCATTTTTGCCCAGACAAGTGTTCCGGCGTCCAGTTAAACTTCTGCTAATATGTAACTTGATATTCAGGTGGTGATGCTTGCACATCTTTAATTTTCTTTAGCTCGTGTGTACATTCCCCAAGTGTTCAGGTTGCAGGGAAGCTGACCTGGTTGGGATTGTTTGCTTCATTCAGAAGAGCCTGCAGGCCCAGCAGTGCCAGTGAGTAGGAGCACACGTCGTTGTGTGCCGTGGCTGAGTTGCACAAGGTGCTGCTTCTGCTGTGACTTTTAACTGAAGCTAACCTGTGGTGTTTTCTAATGCTGTAAATCTGCCAGTGATACAGCACTACTCAAAGTAGGTCTGGCAGTTTTTTTACAAATTATTTTATGAATCGACTACAACCATTTCCATATTAGGAATTTTCTGTACTTTTGTACATTTTTAAACTGAAATGCTTGTGGCAAGAAAGCAACGAGTGTGGTTGTGAGTATTATTAAATGCTTAAGTTCTCCAAGTCTTTAGCAATCTCTAGTAACTTCTGTCTCAGGAAATTATTTTCATGCTAGAAACTGTTACTGCCAACTTGAATGTTGTGGAATAGATTAATTAGCTGTTTGATCACACCCTCTTCTAAAAGAAACTAATTGTTGCATTTAATGCTTAGAAACTTTTTATCTAATGTAGATAAAACCTTTTGTTAAACACGGTGATGTTTGAAGTTGAGATGCTGCTGTAATCTGTAAGGTTTTGAATTGCTTCGGGAGCGGTGCAGCTGCACAGTCGCAGGCTGGTGTGCAGGGTGGTGCCAGAGCTGAGGGCAGTGCTGCAGAGCCTCTTGCTGCTCACAGCATTTTCCAGGGGCATGGCTGCTCTCCACTTAAAAAATCCCAGGATTTGCAGTTAGGCAGTGGCATCTGGGGGCTCTGTGCCGTTTTGGTGGAGTTACTCCTGCATCCCTCCTGTCAGCCAGTCCAACCAGCACGGGGGCTCCACACATTCCCCAGTGCAGCTGGCAGTGCTCTGCATGTCCTGGCCACATCTCTTGTTTTAATGTTCTCTTTTACCAGGATGTCTGCACTCTTTTTGCCTTTTAAGGCATGGCATCCAAGGGGGCCTTCGGGTTACAGTCTTGGGAACGTTGGGATTGCAAGGACATTTTGCACCATTTCCTTTAAACAAAAATGAATCCAAAAATCTTCAATGGATTCCGTAGGACTACTTTAAATTCTTGACTGTTTTCTCATTAAAATTCTTTACGTGTTTTAGTATTTGTGGGATGTTTGATGTTTATTCATAATTGGGATTAAATGGGATTTTAAAGGATACGGACTGATTCTGATAGTGATAAGATAGAACTTTCACTTTTTAAAATAGCCAAACAGGCTAGTTAAACTAGAGGCTGTGCAGACTAAATACTTGTCAAATTTTATTATTATATCTTTACTTTTTAAAACTAATAAATTACTTAATTTATCTCTTTGTTGCCAGTTTTACATTATTGTATTTTAATATTGTTTTGACTAGTCAGGGTTCCAGCACAGGCCGGCCTGTGAACATGGATGGGAAAGTGTTGATTTTTCTCTTTTTTAAAAGCTGAATAGAGAATTCTCCTAAGTGAAGCCATAGGGGTTTTTTGTATTTTACTTTAAAATCATGCAAATATGATCTCAGTAATGTGCTGTGCTCCAGAAGGAGTGTATGTGTGTGTGCAGCCCCAAGACAAGAGCAAGGCACTTACATCTGCCCTTTTTGTTTAAATAGCAAAGATATGATAAGCTCTGTGTTCTTACAGCTTGACTTAGTGGAAAATGCCAGGAAGTGGAGTGTGGAGGACACTTCACCCTTGCTGGGAGGTTGGGGAGGGAAAGATGGGTGCTGGACTGGGAGGTACCTGCTGAGCATCCCACACAGGTGTTACTAACAACTCATAAATGCTGATACAAAACTGGTGACTCTGCTGACTTCAGTGACACTAACTATTAAATTAGTCTGAAAGACTGACAGATTTGGCAGTGATTTTTAAGGAAGGTTTTACTTCCCTGCTTTGGTTCCTGAAAGCAAGACTTTCTAACATTCAGGTTACTGAGTGAGGTTTGCTAATAGAGCAGTTAAGCTGAATTTATTATCCATTTTGTTACCTGTAGCTGTTTTTTACTCTGTGTTACTATTGTGGTAAAGCCTGCATGAGTAGGACTAATGGGAAAATACTTTATTCTCCCTTCTGCCTCCACTCCTTGCAGCTGGCAGTGGCTGAGGAAGATACAGCTGACTCAGTCCATACAAAATTACATTCAGTGTGGCACCAAAGAAATGCATGATGGTTTCTTTGACCTATTTTTGTATCTTTTGTTGAAGAACCTGATATGCAAATGCTGGTCAGATTGTGATAAAATAAGACTTGAAGAAACCTAGCTGGGTAGTCCTGCTGTTTAAGAATTTCCACTCAGTGTTGTGTGAGTGCTTTAATTATGTTTTTTTATCAGCACCCTGGAGCCCTGATCTGAGGTCTGGCTGTGCTGCAGTGGTTTGTGTGCAGCGTTCCCTGGGCTGGTGGTCTGTCTGTCTCTGCTCCCCTGGGGCAGGCAAGGGGACACTGAGGCTTCTTGAGAGAATTTCACTGCATGACCCTGGTGAGCTGCAGCTGCCTCTGAGGAACCTGCTCTGTCTGGCACCAGAGAGCATCCTTAACAGACCCCAGCTTGTGATGCTTGGGAATTAGAGATGGCTGTAAAGACTCTGCTTGCAGACACTGCCAGAATGAGCACGAGACTGTGAATGGGAAAATTAGGCCTCAAGTGTCAGGATATGGTGAAAAAGGGGTGAAGAACCATCTACCTCCTGTAGTTTTTCTGTTTGATGACACTCAATGTAGCCATTGGCACAATTCATGTACTGTAGATACAAAAGAAACCTTTCCATTTATGAGTTGTTCACTTCACTGGGTTGTTCAGGAATGAAGTGATTAATGCAGAATATGAATGGGAAAGTTAGAAATGTGAGACACTGTGTTGGGATTTTGTTCATTATTGTCTTGAAGGACCTGTTGCTTATGGAAATATTTTGATTTGTGCTACACAAGAATTACAGTTTCTGGAGACTGGAGGCACAGGTTCCTGTGGAGAGGGATTGGTGGGAGAAATGTGACTTGTTTTGCATGTTTTGCATGTTTTGTTTGCCTTTGTTTAAACCATGGTTCACTCTGTGGTCTTTAACTGAACCTTCCTGTAAGGTGGGACTGCTAAAAAACTGTTGATGGGCTTTTGTTTATGGGACAGGCAGCACACTACTTTCAGTTTTGTCTAATCTGGGAGGTTTGTTTGAATCTCTTTCAGATTTCAGTGGGGAAATGTCATGTGCCTAAAACAACAACCTCCTTGCAATGTGCCTTGGCTTCAGATGCTGTTCAGTGGTGCTTTTGGTCATCTGCTTGTTGGATAAAACCTAAAATACATCTAAATTAGACTTTTTTTGGGGGGGGTTAATTGTTTTTGTTTTCTTAAAAAGAACTATATTTGTTTTATCTGTCAAAACCTATTATGTGTTTAATGGCACTTGAACTGGAATTGGTTTTGCATTTATCTAGCAGATAAGGATGTTTGTTGTATAAGTGTGTCCAAGCAATAACAAAACTCTGTACCAATGCAGTTAGCAGGAAATAAGTCACCACATCATGTTGGTAGCTTTTTTTTGTTCTAGATTCTATGGTTAAGCTCACTTTAAAAATTGATGCATTTCTGGTTTAGCCAGTTGAGAATTTCTTCTGTTCACTGTAGTTCCATTCATTTTTTTGTAGAATAAGCATTAGTTTTGGTGTCATAAATGTTTCAAACCAAATATCATTCTGTTGTTGATTTTGAGTGTTGATTAGCCTCACTCATAAATATGACCCTTTCTCCTAACACACCATCAAAATGTTCCAGGCCTCAGCAATATGTTCTGTATTTAGAATTGGTCTTTTGCTTAAATTGAGAAGGGAAAGTCAGCAGTAGCTGAATCTTAGGGTTATAGAAAACTGCAGGAGGTGGCAAAAGATCAGCAGATTACTAGTAAAGATTCCACAGCCTTTCATGCACCGAAGTTTTGCCACATTACAGCCAAAAGTGAACTGGGAAATAATGAAAACTTTGCAGCTCCTTGTAAAACACTAGAGGTGGAATGATGATCTGAAACTCTTATTTTCTGCTTTTATTTCTATTGTCACCACCAAAACCAGATCAGAGGTGAATTGGGAGGCCTGGTTGAATTTCTCTGGGTTGGTTTGGTTGTATTTGTGCCATTAGAGCACAGTTTAGTTTATCCAGGGTGCTGAATCAATGATGGTGCTTAAGCTTCCCTCTCTGGTAAGTGTAGTTTTCCTAAACTTTCTCTCTTACCAGGGAAGTTTAATGCCCCTTTGTGATTTAAGGCCCCTTGCAGCCCTCTTACCAGAGTTAATAACACTATTCATGGAGCCTTGAGGATGCAGAGCAGGAGCAGGCAGCAAATCAGTAATTTTTTGCTTAGGGTAGAAGATGGTTTCCTGCTGGAGGAGCAGGACTGTGTTTGAGCCATATGATCCCAAATATTCATATCTGTGCCAGCTGTTTTAGATGTGGGAAATTCATATGCTTTGCAAGGAATGAGAACCACTTCGTGTCATGCATGAAGTTGGGACTGCTGGGCCAAGGAAATGAGAACAATAAATCTAGATTTTAATCCAAGAAAGTTCAATGTCTTCAGATACTTTCAGCGGTGTAAAAGCAATATATTCTTTCCTATTTTGTGCATGTGTATTCTGGTGTACCATTAATTTAAACAGTCTGGATGTGAAAATGTCTTGCTAGTGTGACATTCTTACTAAAATTCTGTGGGTATTTTTCAGGCAGGAAAAATGCTGACCATTTTGTGGTTTTTTGGAAATCATGCGCAATTATGTCATTTAACCACACAATAAGGCTTTCTGTGGTAGTGTTTTAGATAAACAGGAAAACTCATTTTTTTACTTTGTTTTCATTGCAGAACTGTCTTTTTAAATTTTTAGTGTGAAGTTCTTTGATTATTTTCCTCACGTATTCTGACAGGAGAAATACACCGTTAGCAACCTCCTAGAAGTTCTTTTTTCAGCTTTGGTACCTGTCACAGCATGTTTTCTCCATTTTGGGGAATTACAGTGTTTTATGTCTGATGTGCCTGTGTTGCCAAGGAAGTGATGTAAATATGAGCCATTTGCATAGCCCCGAGGCAGATGATTTCTTCATTAAGGGCCCTTCTCCAGGGGAATTTGCAGGAAAGTTGAGATGAGTGCAGTGGTGGTAGAAGGCTGATGGGGCTGACTCCAAGGACACCGGGTCCCAGAGCAGAGGCTGTCTCTCAGGAATCCCGTGGCCCTGAATTGTGGTGGCTCCATGGAGCTGCTCTGGGGGGCTGAGTGCTGTTCAGTGCATGAACTGCCTTGGCAGTGCTGCACACCCTGGCCAGTAACTCTTGCCAGTTTATTGGGGGCTAAAAGCACAAAGCGGCATAATGGGAAGCAGATCTCATGTATAATCCTCTGCTTGGAGCTTTTTCCTCCTGCCTGTGAGGTGTGGTGGTGGGAGATGGGGGATGAAGGACAGGGCATTCTCTGTCACAGCGCTGGAGCTGCACTGCACACGCTGCCAGAGCCAGACCTTTCCTCAGCTTTCCCTGAGCACAGCTCGTTCCTTCTGAGCCTCCTTTGTTGACCACATTCTTACAAGAGAAAGGTGTTACTGCAGGTGGCCTGAGATGCCTCTGCATGGACCTGAGCATCCAGAATTAGCAGAGGTTTCCATCTTGACAAAGTTGCATTTTAATGCGATATTTACTGTACTTACTTTAAGAAGAGTGGAAGTAGAAGAGAAACCAAAAGCAACTAAAAAAAGAGATTAATAGTAAAAGAGGGCTATACAAATTTTAGGGTGTTGGAGGAATTAGAGTGGAATAGAAAACTCTCCAAAGTACTTGGTGCAGAGAAAAACAGATGAGAAGGTTTGTTTTGTCCATCAGAGAAAACCTTCTCTCTTGCCTTGGCCTGAGAAAGCTGTAGCTGTGTTATTTATTGGAGAGAGCAGTAATTCCTGTAAGAGGAGATTTCCACCATATCCAACTTCTCATTTTTCCTTGGTAAACCAGCCTTGAAACTTCTGTTTGTGGAAGAACTTGTTAAGTCTCATCAGCCTAAACTGTGAAAAGATGTGTGGTTTGAAAGGGGGGGTTGCCTCCTGTGTTGGACAAATGTCATCGTGTATTCTGTTGGCCAAGACCTGTGCTCTGATACAATGCTGTTCCCCTGGTTTTCTGAGGGGTTTTTTTAGCTAGTCTTGGAACTGCAGTTGTGGGAGGCAGAAGCAGGATCCTGGTTTCTGAGTGTTACAAAGCAAGGACTGAGCTTTAGCAGCTGGGGAGTCGGGGTTTTTTCTCTGTGGCTTTGTGTCAGTCCCCTGGAGCAGTGCAAACCTGGATGGGGCATGGAGGCTTCCCAGGAGGGCTGGAGGGTCTTGATCCTTGCTTCCTCTTCCCAGGAGACTGTGTGTAGTCAACATGGAAAGGCAAGGTGCCAGTTTTATGTCAGATGTGAGCTGTGGTGGGGGAAGAGCCAAGGATGCTCTGGAGAAGGGACTCTGCTGCAGTTTGCACTGCTTCCTGGCCATGCCAGCCAAGGGGATCTGTGTTAATTTGCTCCCTCATTTATGTACACTGTCTCATAAGGTATTTATTTTATGCATTAAAAACCACAAAGATAATGAATGTTAACACATGGTTGGGTTTTTTTTTAATGAACCCTGTCACTTGGATGAGCTGTGGCCTTTGAGAAGCAGCTTTGGTTCACGTGGCAGCATTTGCACAACACTTTTAATCTCTCTGAGTAAGTCTTGAGGCTGTGGAATCAAGCCCATGTATTTCACTTTCATTTCATGTGTTCTGAGTAGTTTACTGTTTTATTGAAAATAAAGTTAGATTCCTCTCTGAGTGAATGGGCAGTGAAAGTGATACTAAGTATGTTTTATCGATGTTTCATATAACTTGTAACAACAAGTTGGAAGGATGCTTCTGGCAAGTTTATAAATGTGTAGGAGGACAATACTATCCTGATGTTTTAAAGAGAATATATTTTGTGTTGAGGACTGAGATTTCTATTGTGATTAGGAAAAGGGAAGTTTCTGTAGGAGGACAACATTTTGCTGATGTAGCGATTAATGTGGATTTAATTTTTTGCCATGGCTTTGCTGAGACAGGAATGGCAGGTAGCAGGAGGATCTTATCTGTAGCACTGCCAGCATGGACAGTCTTTGAGAGGGGGGACAGGTATTTTTATTGCATGAAAAATAGTAACAGATTTAGTTGTAATCTTATTTGACGTACCAAAGAGTTGGAAATAAATAGTGTGTATGGATGTATTGTCCTTTTTCTGTCTCCCTCCATCAGACAAGGAAGCAGTTGAGGTTTTCTGGAAGCCTCTCTGATGACTTTATCAGGAGACTTGGGCTGCCACACCCCAGGCCACTGCACACTGCTGCTGCTGCAGCATGTCCTAAACTGATGGCTCTTAATGTACACAGCTAATGCTTTTTTTCTTATAAGAGTGTGTCACAGGTAAATGTATTTTATAGTTTCCTAAGGGATAAAATTAATTCTAAACGTAGAGTTGCTCTGGAGTTTATTAATTCTGGGCCTGGGAATATGTAAATAACACAGGATTATTGGAGCTCATTGCTCCAAGTGCCTCTTCACTGCATAATTAATTTCTAAGGCTGTTTGCAGGAAACTCTTTGGTCTTTCTTGAGCTTTGCCAGCCAGGATGGGTGTGTTGGCCTTTAGGAAGCAATACTGCCTGGTGTGGAGAAAAGCCAGTGTAAAATTTATCAGCAAAACACCAGAGTTGTTGCCCAGTGCAGCAACTGATGTGCCGGAGATTTTGGCTCCTTCAGCCTAATGTTGGTGGCACAATACAGAGTTGTTCATGTTTGGAGAAAATGAACCTAATATTTGGGCTTGTACTACAATATTTCTAGAGAATATTGCAGAACCATATCTTTTAAAAGGAAAAAAAATTACAAGTGTCATAATACATTAAAAATAGTGGCAAGAAAAATAGAAACTTTATTGTGTTGGAAAATCCAGACGTAGAAATTTTGCTGGCTAACATGTAGCATTAATATGTGATGTTGATCCTTCTTGAAAGAGCGGAGATTGGTTTTAAAACCTCTTTTTTTTTTTAATTGAATTCAGTGTCATCTTCAGTTTTGAGGCTTGTGTTTACAGAGAGGATGAACTTCACTACATGCTAATACTTTAAAATCAGGCTATATCTGGACAGAAATTTTTTATTTTTTGGTGTGTGTGTCACTGCTGAAATCATAGTTTGACTTCAATTCTGCTTTGATTCTGAATATTCCATTTCATGCAGTATCTTTCTTTCTGAAGCTGCTCAATGTCAAAGATAAAATCTGAAGTGTTTAATCACTGTGTATCCATTGAGAATTTGTTTGATGTGAATTGGCCTGCCCTGTTAACTGACAAAAATCAGTGTGGCATCTGCTCTCTTTAATGAACATGTGCTAAGTGAACTGCGAGAGGCTTTGCAACCAGGTGTGAGTTTTATGATTAAAGTAGTTTTGCTGAGTTTTAATCTGGTTTTAAATTTACATTTTCTGCTGTATTCTGAAGTATGTGGCAAATGAATATGAGGAGTGTTGTCCTTTTCTTAGAATTGCTGCTCATGTTAGTGGCAAAAATTCTTTCTTGGTGACTTCTTTCAAAATCCTTTTTCTTCATTTTGCAAGTTTTGTTGTGGGAGACAAAGACAAACCAATGGATGAAGCATAAAAAGTGCTTGAAGGCAGTGTATCTGCAAAACATTGAAAGTGGCAAAGAAGGATTTAGCAGAAATTTGTTTTTCTTCTGGTTTCTGCCAATCTTCTAAGTTTACATTTGTGCAAAACATTCAGATTGTTGAATATTTGGCCCTGAGGAAAGTATCTCCCTTAGTTCCTTGTCCTCAGATTGAAGTTCTTACTGCAGCCTCGATAGAATTTTGTGGCACAGCAAGAAGAGAATTCTTTCTAAAAAATGTCAGTGGGTGGATGGGGGTGGTTGTCCTGAAAACCAAAGCAAAACACTCTTGAGGCCTTCCTTGCTTGTCCTGGAAAATGTAAAAACCCCAAGAAAACACCCTCAGAGCATCCATGCAGCTGCTCCTCCTGTGTCAGTTGTGTTAGAGAGGAATCGCTGGCATGCGGGCGCGGTGATCTCTGTGCCTGTGCTGTGGCAGTGATTCCCATGGTGCCATGTGGTGGCAGCTGTTCCTGCTGGCTGACACTGGGCTCTGGGGGCGATAGATTTCAGGTTTGTCCACTGGGCAGACTTTATTTTCAAGTACAGCGAGTGTCAGGGTTTTATCCTAAATGGTGAGTTCAACTCTTGCTGAGTTCAGAGTGCACATGTGTTCACTCTTTCAGTGCATCCTCTGAATTTAGTGTGACCTGTCATTATCTCAGTTCCATGTTTGTGTTTGCAGCACCAGGGGATTCTCCTTCATCTCTTAGCTGCTTGTTTTGTTGTGCTATAAGGGAATAATAAAATATGGTTTTTTATGAAATATAGTGTACTGATGATGTTAAATGTGAAAAAGGCAGGCATTTTGGGGGACTGGTAGAAATCCTGAATCTGTTCTATTTTTGAATTGATTTAGATCTCAACTGGTATTGAATTTTAAGTAATAATCTTTACTGACATGTCTTTCACAATCACACAACATTAATAGCCTGTAATTGTGCTTGAGGTTTACAATTGCATTCCATCTTCTAGTTTTGGAGTAGTGTATAATGAGTAAAAAATGAAATAAAATGTTTGAGATGCTGGTTGCATGTTAAGCCAGTGGCCTGCAGGGGTTTTATGCTTTTTGGGGTGTCTTGGTCATTTTGATGTTAGAGTCCTTGTAATTTTGCTCAAGTGTTCTTTGTTGAATGGGACAAATCCAGAAAATCTTACATTACTTTGCTTTTGTTTTTGCTCCCTAGACAGTGCCCTGTTGTAAACTGAAATCACACATTCCTGAGTGTAAACTGATCGTGTTCCCGATGGAGAAATTTCAGGAATACTTGTGGCTACTTTCAAAATGTGGAAATCTATTTATTTTTTTTTTCCACTTGTTTTTCTTCCCAGCTTTTGGCGCTGACTGCATTCATCTGCATAGAGACCATCATGGAATGCTCCCCTTGTGAGGGCCTTTATTTCTTTGAGTTTGTGAGCTGCAGTGCACTGGTGGTTACTGGAGCTCTCCTGCTTTTGTTCAGTCTGAACCTTCACACAAGAATACCCCAGATCAACTGGAATCTTACTGTAAGTTCATTTGAATTCTCACTCTGTTAAAAATAGCTGCAAATCTGGTTTAAGTTTGGTCTTTGGGCTTTGCTTTCTCCTGTTACTTAATGTTGTGTATGAATGTTTTTTATGCTGAGTAAAATATACATTTTACTTACATTTATTTTGAATGCTAACAGCAGAATGAGCTGTGAAATGTAGCAAGATTAAATGAAACTAAATAGAATTAAAATTATATTCTTGTAGTTTGTCTTTTGGAGGACAAACTTCCTGCTAATGCCAGCAATTATGCTTTGTGGATGAAATGGATAAAAATGCAGCCTGTAGTTATTTAACTTTGACAGATGCTGTATTTCCAGGAGCCCGTTGTTCTCTCTTAATCTGGGGGTTTTTTTATATTAGGACAAATTTGCTACATACATTTTCTTACATAGACTAATACAGTCATTGGGCAGTAGTGTAGAAAACTGAGTGCTCTCTGAAAATGGGGTGTTTTGTATTGCCTACACACCTGACTATTAAACATTGACTGGCAATGCTTAATGTGTTCTCAGATACAAGGAGTTTTAGGAAGAGAATCTCTGGCGATGCACATTCCTTTTGTACAAGTCTCTATTTTCATGCTGTATTCTGACTTAAACTTTCAGACTGGGTTGCATAAACACAGGTCACAAAATCAACATGTTAAATCACTCTAGCAAAAGATCTGTCAGCTTCAAGGACAATATTTATACCAATTTCTTTGGACAGTACAGATACAGTTGTGCCAATATTCTGTTTTATGTTATAACAGTAATTTCACAAGTATTGTTGGAGTCCCAGAGGTTTTTAGGCTTCTGTGGGATTTTAAAAAAACCCTAAATTTAAAATGTAATTTATTAATGTTGCAGTTTGCTTAGTTTCTCAGCCTAAATGACTTGTTTAAATTGAGACTGGAATGTGGAATTAGATAATCCTTTCTACCCTGGGGCTGCGTGATGAACTCCTTTAGGAGTGCTTGGTAGATAGATTAGGTGTTCTGTAGCTGAACTGTCCAGAAATTGTCCCCTTGTAGTGGCATCAATTGTGTCTGTATAGCACCTGTTGGGAGATATCCTGGGGAAGGGGGGGTTAAAAATCCAATCAGTTGTGCTTTGAGGTTTTTTTGTTTTGTTTTATGAAGATATTTTGGGTTTTGAGCAGTGGTCATGCTCTGCACTCCTTGCCTAAACAGCATTGGAGCAACGTGAGCAGGTTTGAGATGAACCAAAGGGTGCATGGAATATGCTGCAATGCTTTGCTTTAGTTCAGAGTGCCAGATCCAAGGGCAGAAGGAACCTGCCATGATCTCCCAAGCCTCATTCAGCTGGGTATTGAAGATGAAATGCTTCTCCCATCCTTACACCAGAGATCTCCAGAAGTGAGAAGGGAACTGGCAGCTTGTGGCCTCCATGAGCTGAGGAGACCATTCTTCTTCCTGGTGTTTCTTACAGCTTTCAGCAATCTGATTATATTTGATTTTTATTTATGATTATTTGATTTTAATAAACAGCTGGGACTCGTTCCTCTAACAGGAGTGAGGGAGTGAGGGAATAATACCTTGATTATTCAGAGTGCTTGGGACTATCATGGGGTTCTACAGCTGTTTCTGCTCCTGCAAATACAGAGCATGAGATCAAAGCTGCTGATAAAACACCTGTGGGACATTACTGTGGCCAAGTTAGTAAGAAATTTAAGAACGTAGGGTTCTGGTTGATTTTTGTTTCTTTTGCTTATTTTGGCATTTTATTCTTTGCAATTTAAATGTATGTTCATACATTATTTGCCTCTTTCAATATTTATTACTTCCCTTTGTTTTGATGGTTGTTTTTATGCTTTTGCAGCCTCTGTGTATGACAGTTACTACAGCAGTTGCTTTTTGAACAATCTTTCACATCCCTGAGTGCTTTAGGAGGAAGTCACTCCTGCTTATGTATAAATTCATCAAGATACATCTTTTAAAAATATATATGACTTTATAATGCATATTTCCCTTATGGAAAGTCTCAAGCATTGCTTTTAGAAGCTGTGTGAGAAGAGGAGGCTGTTGCAGTGCTTGAAGGAATTCAATCAACCTAAATTTAGGAAGAAATCTTTTTCTTCCTAGGAACCATTGAAAATATTTGCTTTCAAATGATCATGTACCTGGCCATCAACTGCTATTGTCCAGCACAGGATTGTTTACTTTAAAAGTTTATTAAAATTAGAATTCTTTCCAGTGTGTTGTGGATACTGGCAGATGTCCCCTGTCCTTGGCTGTAATGAAAATATGGATCAGTATAGACTAGGATCTAACAGATATGCAAAGTTCCTATATATTTTTAGTCATTTGGGGAAAAGAGATTGGTTTTGATCCTAATTAGAGGCTTACCAGTCACTTTCATATTTTCCTTAGGTAAACTTGCAAAAACCATGGAGCTGGTGAGGGCAGAAAAGAGCCTTGTCTGGGTGTGTTGGAGAGAGGCTGGTTTGTTCCAGCAAGATGAAAGAACAGTCCCTTGTCTGTGTTGTGCAGCACTATCAATATTATGCAAAAATGCAAAAGCTGGGGAACCTGTCAGTGGAAATTTCCATTTCCTTTATGCCTCACAGCTCAAAGGGAGTCCATTCTGCAGGGAGACAGGAGCAGCCCAGGGGAATGGGGAGCACAGCAGCTCCTGCTCCACCAGGAGCTGGGGCACCTTTGCTTTCAGAGAGAGCTAATGCATTGTGCTATAGTTTTGTCTTTGTCTAAATGATAATTTTTTCTTTTTTCTAAGATTCATGATTTGCATTCTCATGGGATATGCAAGGAGAGCTGAAGGTCTGATATCCAAGGGGTGAGCGTGAGCTGGCCCTGGGCAGGAAAGGTGCTGGAGTCTGGGGGCTGTGACTGGGACCCTGCACTGGGATCTGCTGCCCAGGGCTGGGGTGTGACTGGGATCTGCTGCCCAGGGCTGGGGTGTGACTGGGATCTGCTGCACAGGGCTGTGGTGTGACTGGGATCTGCTGGCCAGGGCTGTGGTGTGACTGGGACCCTGCACTGGGATCTGCTGCCCAGGGCTGTGGTGTGACTGGGACCCTGCTGCACAGGGCTGTGGTGTGACTGGGATCTGCTGCACAGGGCTGTGGTGTGACTGGGATCTGCTGGCCAGGGCTGTGGTGTGACTGGGACTCTGCACTGGGATCCCCTCCCCTGCTCAGGGAGACACCTCACTGGGGCCCATGAGCTGGGAACACCAGAATTTGCCAGTGTCCCTTGGATGGGTGTTTGTGTGACAAGGGAAACCCAATTGTCTGAGTACCTATGTAAATCACTGCATCATCAGCCAGTAGAATGAGCTGTTTGTCTTTGTGAAGGGAAAAAAAATCTTCCAAGACATTTTGACCATTGATTTTTTGTTTTAAATGATTTTCTTGAAGCACTCACTGGAGTTATGGTGGTGTATTTTTGGGAGTCCTGTTCTGACTGCAGTTTTCCAACTAAAAGCCACTCAGAAAGGAGGCACAGAGCTAAACACAGCACAAAATCAGAGTTCCACCGGGCTGGACTCAGTCCCAGGGAAGCACCAGGGAGCAAACAGAGGCCAAGTTGTGTGTGTTAGAACACACAGACCAGCTGGGGAGTTCTGTGGTGCTGAACATTGATTTCATCATCTCTGCAGGGTTGGGTTTTTTTCGTTGTTGCAGCAGTGAAAATTTGTGTGCAAAGCAACTGACAACTTGAAGGAGTTGGCAGAAAATTTCATGTGGTACCTGAATGCCAAACTGTCCTGTGCCAGCCTTGCCTTTACAGAGTGTAATTACAAAACTGTGGGTCAAAGGCCTTCACAGGACAATCTTGATTTTTATTTTTCATTTATTTTTTCCCCTTCTGTTTTGAAAAAACATCTTGCTTTCCATAGCTGTTGAATGAAAAATTAAGTCAGTCACCCTTGACCTTTATGTTTACTGCTCTCAAAATAGCAGTACCTATTAAAGATAAAAATGAACATTTTATAAGTTTAAAAACAATTTTTAGAATTAATTTCGTCTGGGCTCTTCATGGACTGTTCTCATTTGGTGCATGGTGTAAATGCTGCTCTGTAATAAATGCAGTCTCAAGTTTTAAATACAAGAAACATCATGTATTTTGGTAGTTATTGCAGGTGTGGTCTGTTGCTTTGTGACAGTAACTTCCTATTACAGTAAATTTATGTTCATGGACTCTTCTGTTGGGGAAGCAGAGCTTACATGTATCTTGTGTTTACCTAGGTAACTCTAAATATATGAGGGGAAAAAGAGATGGCAATTAATGCTCATAGGGTTAATTTGCTTCTTTCTGCCTAGCACTTATTTTTCCTTGCTGAACTGTCGGAGTTGCCGACACGGGGTGCCCTGACCCGGGGTGCCCTGACCCGGGGTGCCCTGGGAAGGTGCCAGGGTGTTCTGCCATGCTCAGGAATGAAGCAGATGGGACTTGCTGATGTTTTGGTCTTCAGGATAGTTTATTACCTTTAGCAGTTCAGAGCTCTGGATGACAATAGTTTCTCAGCAGCTCCATGTGGCAGCAGGCCCTCACAATGCCTGCNCACACACTTGTTGATTCAAGCTCATCCCAAAGCTTTGGAAGCTTTCTCCATGGATGGAGGTTAAAAGCAGTGTTTTCCTGGGGATCAGGACCCCTCAGGACAGGCAGAGAAACATTCCCTGTGTCCAGGATTTCCACAATGAACCAGGTTTTCATTTTTAACTGTAGTGCAAAATACTCAAACAGTGTTTAATAACAGAACAAAATTCTGGGAGTTTGACCAGAGGTTCTTGGTTTAGAGGACTGACTGGTATGTTTGTAACCTTCAACTTTTTAGCTTCATATAGAAGCAAGGGAAGATGTTCCCAAGCCTTGCTAATAAAGGATTGGTTGGAGGAAAAATGAAGGTATTGTACTAAAAAAATTAAAATAATAATTTAAAAAATATTAATAACCACAGTCCCTCTCCCTTCCTCTGACAAACAAACCAGGAAAACCCAAACAGAACTAAAAGGAAATGTTACTTTGAGCTCTGTCTTCTGTGGAAGATAAAGCAGACACCAGCAGGCCACTGAATTTTGTCACCTTTTGTGGCAAAGTCAGGCTGTTGAAATGTGCAGGCTTCTCTTCCAGAGTACATTAGTTTAGCCACTTTAATCTCCCTCTAGATGTAAACTTTTGGATTTCAGAAAGCGAATGACTAATGACTAGAGCAACCACCAGTTTAAATGTCATATCTCTGTTTACACAAGTTTCAGCTGCAATATGGCACTGTCTGCCATTTAAAGAGTACCTGGTCACTTGTGCAGGAAGATGTACAGGATAAAAGGGCAGGGCAGGAATTTTGATTGGATGATTCTTAAAAGGTTGTGTGAAGTTGTGGGGAGCTGTGGGTAAAGGCATGTGAATGTCACTGAAGCCTCTGAGCATCAGAGGCAGCTGCTGGTGATGTCCCAGCCTGAAAGGTTGAGCAGCAGCATGGAAGATCTCAGGAGTGACTTAGTGCAGTTGCCAGATCTGTTAACAGAGCTCTCATTTGTAGCACCAGCTCAGCTTTTCCATCCTCATTAATCCAGGAGCTGTACCTGCCTAGACCCTTAAAAACAAGAGTCTAGGATGGTCACAGCATCATGGAATGGGGCTTCCCACCTTCCCAGCAGAATCAGCAGAACAAAAGCATTGCCCTCTTCTAGCCTCAGATATTTACCTTGGCATAAGCCCATCTTCCTCCACGAGTCACAACATCTCCTCTGCCTTGTCCTCCCCCTCAGTGGGACAGAGAGCAAATCCCTGGCCTTGGATGCTCTCTGTTGGACTGACAGGACCACTGGGGACTGAACAGAACGACGTGCAAATAAACTAGCAGATGACCAGAAGTCATTTGTTCCTTTGAAATAATTTTGGAAAGAAGAAAGGGAGCAGCAGCAACTTGGAGTGGGTTTGATTCAGCTCAAAGATTTGATTCTGTTATAGATGGCAGCTCTGTACAGTATTTTATGGCACAGCATACTGTCTCATGAGATTGCTGTAATTTCAGCAGAAATTCTTCTACCTCTGTGATGTGGTTTTACTTTGTCTATAAATATAATAGCAAAAACTTCAACTCCATCATGGCCAGATCTGAAGCAGCTCGTCTTTTTTCAATTAGTTTATTCTTTTTATTGTCACGATTATTCATTTTCTCTTAGGTGGAAAAAACTTGCAGTATTTTAGGGAGTGTCTTCTGCTTCTTGCTGAAGTTTGTTTTCTTTTATTTCTTCTCTTATTTCGCCCAAAACTATTGGTTTTTGTTGCTTTTCTTATCTTTCTGCTCTAAGAAGTAGCTTCCACATTTTGGATTAAGAACCTCCACTGCTGTTTGCATCTGTGATATTACTGTTACATGGATCACAGTGTTACTGCTGTCATTGCTCCTTAAGCTCCAAACAGTCTGCTCTGGGGGTATAAGATAATTTTCATTTTAGCTTTTTCAAAAAGCAGCCTTATTATATGAGTGTGAATCGATTGTTAATTGCATTAGAAAGGTTTGACCCAAATGGGGAAAATGGAGTTGCAGATATGAATAAATTGGAGCCTCAAGATAGAATCACTTCTTTAGATTTAAATTCTGGGTCCAGCCTTGTGGAACTCTGATTTTGTGCTGTGTTTAGTAGAATACAGAATTCTCTGTATGGAATTTGATATTCTTTGTAAAAAGTAAACTAGAATAAAATGCCAGTGATGATCTCAAGTTCCTGATGTACTTATATCAAAGTACATTAGAAAAGGCATCAGCAATTTAATTTCAGCAGGATTTTATATTGTGCAGTTTGAAACAAGCCTTCAGGTCAATTTGTAGAGTGGAGCTGGGTGATAAATGTGTCATGGTTTGGGCAGACTTGGCCATTTGCTTACTCTGTGCTCCTTTGGAAAGGTCCCCAAGGTGACAGATTCTAGGTGTCAGAGTCAGCAGGATTAATTAGTGAGCACATCTGACCCCATAAATCATAGACCAGCCATCCATGAAGTCCTTAAGTCCTTAGTCCTAAGGAAGTACAAAATGTGTGTCTGAAAAAGCATGACCTGGATTATAAGAAGTGAAAGGATAGACTATTAAATACACCTTTGGCTGCTTGTTCAGATGGTTAGGTCTCCTACAATTAAAATTATCTTCATTTTGAATATGACTTCTGCCTTAACATGGCAGCTGTTGATTTTGTTTTGCTGTTAATTTTATTGGCTTTCTGAGTGAAGTTTTTAAAACAGCCACGGTTTTTGATTGTTTGGACACTGGATTCTTCATGTACACAGCTCAATCTTTTTAATATTCAAAACAGTTTAGGTTCTTTTGATTCATACTGTTAAAAATTTTCTCCTCCTTTCAATAACTTCTGTGGCTTTTCTTTGTACCCTGTCCAATTTTTCGACATTCTTTTAAAAATGTGGATACTGGAACAGGATGCAGCTTTCCAGTGTCCCTTGCAAAAGTAAGATTGCCACCTGTTGTGTCCAAAGGAGTGCAAAAGTGATTTTTCTCCCTTTTTTTGGTCATGACAGCACCTCTTGAGATGCTTGCCTACAGTAATTACTAAGTTCTTCTGAATTATTTCTTCTAGGATTTTGTCTCTGTTCTGCGGGTCCTTCCTGTAGGTGCCAGATATACTCTGGTAGTAAAATATACAACTTGACCTTGAGTTGAATTAATTTTTTTTTTTAATTATCCAAGAGCTGCCCTCTCCTCAATACTTTGTTTCCCCATTCTTGGTGACACACATATATTTACATGGAGACTTAGTGGAAATGTTGAAGCTGGATCTGTTACAGATACAGTGAGACTTTGCCTCTAGTGGGAAAAAGGTTTGTGCAGGTGAGAACCACAGCCTATGTTGGCAACTGCAGGAGCATAGTTAGAGCTGTACACTCAGAGCTGCAGAGGGGCATGCTTGGAGAAATTGTGTAATGCCATTTATTTTCTAATACCCCTATATATATATATATATATAAAGTTTAAACTTTATCTCTGCAAAGCAAAAGTTACATAATTAAAACTACAATAGCTGGTTAATAGAATTTGGATTTGTTTGATGTCCTAAGTACCAGGTAGCATCTTTCTCAGTGAGCTTGAGCAGGGATTAAAAAAAAAAAATATATCTCTGTACACAGGCAGATGAAAAATTGGTAGGAATTTGTGAGACCCACAATTTGCTTTTGTTTCTTTACTGTTTGATTAGAATTTGGGTGTTCCTGGGCTCGTGACATCTGGGCATGAGAGTGGAAGTGGCCATGAGCCATGGCAGCCTCTGCAATTGCTTGGGAAAGTCCCTGCTTGAGAGGAGGATCCGGCCACGGTGATGCCTCATGCAGTCTGGACACTCAGTTTGGATAAGCAGCTGTTGCTGAGTCAGTGCACTCAAAATAGATTGTTTTCTGTGAATACCACAGTGCCAGAACCTTACTTTCTGCAGCATTCTGTAATCGTGGCTGGGAAAAGAGATGTTTTGGGGCTGGCTGGATGGCACTGTTCCCTTCAAAGTCCTGGTGTGTAACTGGAACATAGTAGTGGGTTCATACCCAGCAGAGTAAGTTTGGAGTTATGTCTTAAGTCTTCTAAGCCGAACTTCTCATTGCACTTCACAAGATGCACTTTGGGGAAAAAATAATAGTTATTTAAAAAAAAAATTGAAGAAATGAAGGAGCTGTAACAGGAAGTGCACCTGCCTTGCGTGTGGGGGAAGAGAGTCAAGTAGAACAGGTTGTCCTTGAATTCTAGTTATTGTGATTGTTTTTATATGGTGGGAGTTGTCATGTTCACTGTGGTTTTGTTTTGTGTGGGTTTTTTGGGTTTTTTTTCTTTACCTCAAGCCTGTAAGTTGCACAGCAGTCTTGAATGCAGGTTTTCTTTCCATCCCTTCTGTCTGTGGTAGTATTCACTTCTCACTGATTTAATGTTTGTGCTTAATTGTCCTTTATTGATCCCTCCACCCTGACCTCACCTGTTCATTCACAGTAGTTTTGTGCTTTGGGAATGGTGTTCCCCAGTTCAGTGGGAGCACAGTGTCCATACACATCAGATGTGAAAGGTGTCCTGGTAACACACTGAACACCTTGTCCTGAATGAATCTGGACTTGGTTTCTTCTATTATTTATACCCTTGAATATTTCTTCCCTCAAGTCTGATCAGTTAGTCTTGTATTGATGTAATTATTTTTGTGCAAATACCTGCCATTCAGAATTCTTCCTTTGGTTCCAGTGACATGTTAATGACCCTGAGGTGAGGCACGGCAGCATCACTCTCTGAACACCAGTGACATGTGCAGCACACGTGACAGGAACTGACATTTAGCAAGTTGTTTTTCTTTGCTTGGAGCAGAGCAGTTTTCCCTGAGCACGTTGCTATTTGTACGTTCTAAAATGTCTACTTGAAACATCAGTTTTATGCAAGTAATAGGTAGAAGTCTCTGTTCTTACACTGCTGGTAGCTGTTACTCACAGAAGTGGCATAGGACATGCAGTTTTGTTCAATGCAGGCCTCAAGGAGTGGGTAGGAAAGCTCCTGGCTGGTGTGTGGGCAGAGCAGGAGCTCTGTTGGGATGTGAGGAGCAGGGGTTCTGCAGTTCAGCCAGCCAAGCTGGCTCAGCAGCAGCAGGGGTGGAACAGGGTGAGCCCATCCCTGTGCTGATGGCTCTGCCCAGAGCCAGCCCGAGCTGAGGTGATGTTCCAGGGCTGCAGGGTGCTCTGGGTGCTGTGGGACTGCAGCTCACACTCCTGCTGGTCCTGTGGGACAGCCTCTGCCTTCTGGGGGACACCTAGGCAGCTGCAGAGGAACTGGCAAAGGGTTGCTGCACTTCTTCTTCCAACCTTCGACCTGGTGTCGTCACTTCTGATAAAGCAAACAATCATCATTTAGTAATGCTACTGAATTTATTTTTTTAGGATCTGGTCAACACTGGACTCAGCACTTTCTTCTTTTTCATTGCCTCTGTAGTACTGGCTGCTTTAAACCATAAAACTGGAGCAGAAATTGCTGCTGTGGTAAGAATTTAAACTTGTTTATATCTGACTCCTATCTTGTATTAAAATTTACTTTTACTCCTTGATTGAGTACACCTGTTGCCTTTGCCATCACAGTTTACTTCTACTTTCACAATTTGCTATGAAATAGTTCTTATTTTAAGTGTGTTAACATCCTTGGAGCTTTTTCTGAAGGCTTGAGGCAAGAACAGCAGAAAAATTATGTGCAGAGAACACTTTACAGTTGAACTTGCCTTTTTCTTTGGTGCCTTACATGATCCTGCTCTGTGTTGCAAGCCTATGGAAAAGATAGAGTCAAAAAGTCAGAAGAAATTGAATCTACTTACACATAATTTGCTGAGTACAGAACAGATGACTTTTTGTTCTGTGGAGTGAGTGTAGTAACACTTCAAGGTTTTAAATCAACAACAGTCAGTTCAAGCAAATTAACTTCGTGTGTGATTTGGCGACTTCTTATTATTTTCTTTTTTATTTTCTTTTTAACCTGTATTTTAAAATCACGTGAGTTCTGCAGAAGCACAGAGGAAAAACTGCAAAGCAGCTGCTTCTCCAGGCTGATGCTTGGGACTTGTCCCTTTTTGTGTGCACCCTGAGGAATGAATGAGCTTTTGGATGAAGAGCTGGTTTTTTTACAGGAGGGTCTTCCACTGGGCTGCACTGCATGATTTAACTGTCACGTGGGTAGTCAGAGAACTCTTGTTTTCTGGGATCATTGATCTTAGTCACTTTTGCAGATTCTCTAGTTCACTGAGAAGAAAAACATAATTCCCCAAGCCACGATGATTTGTCAGTGCAAATAATGTAGGAAGCTGAACTTCTGAGGACTTTGCTGTGAAACTGCTTTTCTTCTTGTTTTCAAAACTTGACTGTGACAACTCTTTCTGCTCCTCGTAGGTGTTTGGTTTCCTGGCAATGGCAGTGTATGCTGTGAACACGTTTTTAGCAGTTAAGAAGTGGCAGATGAGCAGCAGGCAGCAGAGCAGCCGGCAGAGCAGCGACTACATCCGCGCTCGGACAGAGTCCAGGGAGGTGGTGCACCGCCCCGAGACCCAGCAGCTGGACGCGTGAGAGCCCCGCAGACGGGACTGAAAGGGAAAAAGCACTCAGCTCCCTCATGGAATAAGGGTTTTTGCTTTATTTAAGGAGGAAAATGTGGATCTGAGGGTGGCAGAGGATGCCCAGCCCTGCACGTGTGCACAGATGCATTGAGCCAGAAGCTGCTGTCACGGAGGCAGGAAATGTTGGCGTTCAAAAGAAGATCCCCTCAAGACCTCCGCATAGACATGTGCATATATTATATAGCTCATGGAATATATAATATATGTCTGTTCTGAAGTGTGTAATTGTTCTGGATTAATGGCACAGCAGCTTCCTTCCTTCTTTGAAGATCCACTGTTCCTTGTCCTGCCCCAGAGACAGAGCAGCCCTGCCCTGGCTGGGTGAGGGAGGAGGGACATCCACGAGAGCACTGGAGCACCCAGATGTGCCGAGGGGCCAGGGGCACTCAGCAATAACTCAGCCACAGCCATGCCAGCCACGGGGCCTGTCCATCCCAAACTGTGTCTGTCTGTTCTGCTCCCTCCTGCCCTGGGCCTCTGCACACCTGCCTGGCTGCTGCAGACCCACGCCACGATCTCACAGGTGCAGCGTGCTGGGAAAGGGCCACTGGCCACTCTGGACTGGGCTGAGGCTGGGTGGTTGCTGCTGGCCAAGGGATGCACTGAGTGTGAATTGTCTGCTCGTGCTGGGACACGTTCCAGTTTTCATTCCAAAGCAGGAAAATAAATATATTTAGGAGAAGGGGTGGAGAAAAGGGGCTTGAGTGGCACAGTAGAGAATGAAGGGATTGTCATCCTATAGACTTACATTCCAGCCATGGCTTTCTTTTTTTTTTTTCCTTTTTTCCTTTTTTCTTTTTTCTTTTTTCTTTTTTCTTTTTTCTTTTTTTTTTTTTTTAAGGATTCAACATTTCTGGAAGTTTTTGCTGGAACTTGCTTTCCCTCTAAGCCTAGGGTAAGCAAGAACTAACAAAAAATATTATGCTTTTAAAGTGTTCCTAAGGTTGCAATGTTGTGATTCATGTAAGGTAAATATTTCTTTTTGGAAGGATGATTGTTCTAAAATTAAACCTAAATTGGTAGTAGGTAAACTCGATTTTTATTTTAACTGGGTGTTTCTACAGATTTATTCCCCTTATGTTTCTTTGGAAAATGAATTTAATTGGAAAATAATATGATTGTATTGATTTGTTTAGAAATAGTTTTACTTAGCTGAAGTTTTTTTTTATTTTCCTTGTACTTCCAGTGAATGAATTACATTTTCCCTGCTCAGAACTCAAATTCAGCAGTAATTGGCTAGACAATGTCACAATATTATTAGGAGGATGTCTCTTGCTATTTTTCTGTTTCTTTGGTGTTTTTATCTCTGTAGTGCATTATTTGGCATTTGTGTGCCTCTGTGAAGACAGTGTGTGTGGGAGGAGATCTCTAGAGCTGCACTCCTTTATGGTGTGAGGAAAATGAAAATCTGTGCAATTAGTGGAACTGTTTGCCATGTATGCCTGAGTTTCTGTGTCCTGCTGGAGCTGAGCTGCTCAGGATGAGTGCAGCACCTGGAGCCTTAAGAACAATGGGCAGTGTATTGTGGATAAGTTATTAACCATGAAAACCAAGTTAAACCAAACAGGAGGTCAGGAGAAGTGCCTGGGCTTTTATAATACTGGAGGGAGCTGGGATAGGGAAAGTGTGAACCTAATGCTGCAATGTTCAAATTGAGCAGCAGAGAATTATTTTGATGAGTGAAAAAAAAAAAAAAAAGTGATGCCTTTTTATTTTCAGTATATTGGCATCTACAGTGCATTTTATCTTAGTGGCTGAGATGGAGATTAAAAGTCAGAGTTACTGGTGAGGTTAAGGAAATTTGCATTTTCTTAGTGATTGATGGTTCACCAGTTCCTACAGTAACTTTTGATTGTGGTTTATTGGATGTAATGCCAAAGGGAACACCTGTTCCCTTTAAAAGAAGATTGAACCAACTCTTGGTGTTGGGTTAGAACAGAGACATTCCACAGAGGGCTGTTTCACCTGGTGCATTCCCTGAGCAGTACATGGCAGTTGCCTGGCCAGTGTGGTAAGAAATAACACTTCCTTACTGCCAGAACTGCTGTGACAGCCCTGCTGTGTGCCAGCACTGCCCAGGACTGGTAGGGTTTGCAATGTCAATTATTAAAAGACTTTTTAAAAGTAGCACAAGCATGCCCAGCCTGGAATTGTAAACTGCCACCAAAGCAGTTGGTATAAAGATTGTAAAAAACCACAAGCAAACCCAAACCAGACAAAACCAAAAAAACCCCCAAACATCCCACGCCAAAATCAGGCCAAACCTACCTACTGAAATATAAAATACAGTTTTGCAGAAGATCCATGCTTTTAGAGTGGAGCTGCCATCTGAAATCAGGGAACAGGATGGTGTCACAAGGAGATTTTGTCAGGAGTGTGTCTTGTCACTGGCCAGGGCTGAAGGAGCATTCCCAGATGCCCTCCTGTGCTCCCTGAGCTCACTGGGATTGTGGCAGAACTCTGGGAGCTCTTGTGCCTCTCTGGGTTTGTGAATTTGGTACCTTTCAAACCCCATCACCTTTTCTGGCCCAGAAGAGAGGTAACTCAGGGGTTTTCTGTGGAGTGAGGGCCCAGCCCCGCTGAGCTGCAGTGACAGGAGCAGAGTGGGGCAGTCACTCCTCCAGTGGCATCCTTGGGCAGTGGTGCTGGAATGGCCTGGGGCTGCTGCAGGAGGAGTGAGGCTCCTTCAGCTGGGAATGCCAGTGTTTACTCACATCATGCCCCGAGCCTAGCACAGCTCTCAGGGTGAAATCCAAAAGAGAACAGTAATTTTAAAAACACTATCTGATTCACTTGATGAAACAAAGGCAAATGTAAATGTGTAATTTCTGTGTTTTTGGGACCAAAGATGATTTTAGTATTGTACAGTATATACTTTGTAAAAAATCTTAAGCACTTATTGCTCTGCAGAGACATTATTTACTGTTTGGATTATATAGAAGGTAAATAAAGTAGCTGTGAGAGACAATACATCTGAAATATTAAGATGATTTGATGTATAAATGGTTCAGTCCCCCTGAGTTAATTTCATACAGTGTATTGGAGAGGTACTTTTTTAAGACTGCTATCTAAACTGCAGTCACAAAAAAAAAAAACCTTAAGGAAGAAAAGAGGGTAGAAAGTTTAATTTTTTTTTTTTAACTTGCTTAGAAAAGTGACATTAAATTGCTTCTCTCAGCCAGTTAGTCTTGCTTGTAATTGCTAGCACATAGGGATAATTTCTCTTAGTCCTTAAGGGTGCTGTTTAGCTCCATAAAGAGACTCAAACCCCACTGTAAATAGAACTAAATTAAAGCAAACAGTTGAACTTGGTAGAAACAGGATGCTTGAAACAGTAACGGTTTGGATGATTCCCTTTTGGTCAAAGAGAGCCCTTGGACCTGGAATCTTTGTGTATTTCTGGGTGTAGAAATGACTAAATTCTGCAGGCTGTGCACAGACATCCAAATGTTAAACAGTAAGGTCTGACTGGAGCATGAGAGGGGGTATTCAGGGCTGGAGGATTCTGTTTGCCTCTCCTGCTCAGGTTTGTGCCTCAGCTGAGGTTTGTGCCACGTCCTTGTGCTGTGCAAACGGCCCCAGCAGGAGTCCTAAAGCCACAGAGGAACTCACTTATGTGTCTGAGTAAAGCCAATTCCTTCTTCCTCTGCACCTTTTCCTTTCATTTGGAATATTCATGCCTCATAGATCAAATGCTTTAATATTTAATTCTTGCCAAGCCTTGTTTGTTGCTCTGTTTAGTGTCTGCTGCAGTGCCTGGAAGATCATAATGTGTCCAACATCCCTTTATTTCAGCTGTGGTGCTCTTCCCTTTACTGATGGCTTAGAAGGCTGGGCTGCACGTTCTTTGCTGTGGGACTGTGGAAGGCTGGTGCTGGTGTGAGATTCCTGGTAGGAGCCATGTGCTTGGAGCTTGGGAGGGGTAGAGAGTGATCTCCCTGTGCCTTCAGAGAGTCAGGCACTGGCTCCAGAGATCTGAGATTTCAGGCTGTGCTGCTCACTGGATTCAGGAGCACAGCAACAGAAAAGATCTGTGCCTGGGCAGCAGCTCCTCATCTTTCAGTTTTACATGGGATTTCCATAAAGTAGCAGTGTGTGTTGCTCTTCCATTGGCTTTGTCAGGTGTTGTGACAAACACTTCCTAGTGTTTGTTTGTCACTCTGCACAACATGTCTCACAGCACGCTCTGGTGGTGTTTCGCCTCTCTGTGTTTCACTGCTGCTTCTAGAAAGAGGAGGGGAAGGTTCCCACTCTGCCCTAGGGCAGTAGTTTATTTCCCCAGTGTGAATTATTCTGTCCCAGGTGCTGATTGTCCCCTCCCTGCAGGGCAGGATCCGTGGGTCCTGAAGTGCAGTGGACACAGCAGCAGAGTGGATCTGCTGCAGGCTGCACTGGACTTCTCTTAGTCAGTTGACCACCAATTTTCATGAGCTTTAAGGTCCCTAAATGAATTTGGTATTTGTCACCTCTGCTATTTTGGGGGTGTGCAGGCACAGCAAATGCTTACCTAATCTGTGGCTTTATTAATGCAATCCTTTCTTCCTCCCTCTTCCCGTATCTGTTATTTTCTTGTCTCATGTCAACTTTGTAATCATTTCTACTTGTTTTCTTTTGTAAGGGAAAAAACTCACCAAAAATCTAAAATAAGCAAGAATAATGCCTTTAGGGCATAATTAAAAAATGAAACCAAACTTAAAAGCAGTTCAGATAGTGTAGGAAATAATGCCCTCTTTCCTACTCAGCTGGGATACTGAACAGCTTTGTCCATGGTGGTGCATGAAGAACAGTTCCTGTCTCCTGAAAGCTCTGGAGCCAAAAATGTTCAGCAGGCATTCAGGATAATAAAAAGGCACAGTCTGATAAGGAACTGGAAATGTGAGAAGGACACTTGACAATCCAGTGCTTTCAAAGTGAGACATGAACACTAAGAACCCACAGTGGCCACAGCAATTGTGGTGATCTCAGGGGGGCTGGGAGAGGGCTGGGATTGTCCAGGCTCAGCTTCCAGAGGGGGATCCAGGCTGGGCCCTGCTCGGTCCCACAGGAAGGAGTAAAGCCAACGTCTGGCACTTCTGAAAATCAGGCACTTGGCCCGTGTTATTTGTAGCATGAAATAATGGATTGGTCATTGCCTGGAGGGCCAGCAAAGCTCAGAATTACTTGCAGACAGAAGGTGTCCTGTGTGTGAGTTTTAATGGCAACAAAAGCATTTTAAAATGGTCCTGAAATCAGTACAAAAATGCACGGAATGTGTGAAAATACTTTGTAGAAATTATACCATGTTACTCTCTTTGACAGAGGGAGTTGGTTAAAATGAATTTATACAAATACTCAGGAAATCCCTGAATGACATTTTAGAGGGTTTTCCTGGTATATTATTTTCCCTGTCAGCCACTTGGTCACCTTGACAGATCTGCTTGACCAAGTCAGAGTGGTGCTGTCCAACCTGAAAGGGTTCCCTTGTTTTGGTCTTTTTTTTTTTGTGTTGTATTTTAAAAATCTGTCTGTACCTTAACCATTTGTATGCTAAAAATAATCTTTAAAAAATTTGCTTACACTGTGATTCCTGGTAGCTTTTAATTTAGAGTATACAACACAATCTAATTTTCTTTTGGGATATGCAGCTTTCAGAAGTGTTCTTATGTATGCCCAGAAATTAAAGTTGTCTATTTATCATAGGAATGTGATTAGATAAAGTAACCTATCCAGAATCCCAGTGCATCTCTTTCTTTTGTGCTGGATGGACAAGTTAGTGAAATTGCCTTTTAATCTCTATGGGTTAATAAATATTTTTTTATAACTAGCCACAGATATTCCTTTTTAAATTATACTTGGCAAACAGAAGATATTTAATTTTATATACAATATACATAGTCACCTTGATTGACATATTTATAACGTAGAGCGTTGTGTTTACTATGAAGGTTTTATCTGTATCCCGTGGACTTCATAGGTGAAACTTTTAAAAGCCAGTTGGCATTTATGGAAGGATATGGGAACTTTCTTCATGGCTTCAGAATGAGGACATAGGAGCATTTAAAAGGCAGTAGTCAGATTGTTTTACAGGCAGTCTGGGAGGGTTCTTAGTTGTTGATTGGGGCTGGTCCCTGCAGCTATTTTAATAACATCTGGATGTGAGTAACAGAATGGAATATGAGCATCTGCCTCTTCTGACTGTCACAGGCTATTGTCTAGAGCACAGGAAATTTCAGGGTATTGTATTGTTTTTGCTTTGGACAAATGTCTCAATAGACAATTTAATTAAAACCTTCATGTGTCTGAAAGAAAACATCCTCTCTTAACTAGGCTGATTTATCACTTTTGGTACCCTTTTAATCCCAGAAGTAGTGTTTAAATATTTTTTGTGATGTTCCAGCTATCCTGATGTCTGCAGGTCAAAGTGGTCCTGGCTAGCACCCTTTTATTACAACAATTGATACCTTCCTTTTTCTACTGTTTCTACTTAAATCTTGAATGTTTACCAGTTTCTGTTGTCGGATCTTGTGGAGGGAGAGTGTCTTAGCACTACAGCTCATCCAGCTTTAACTCATACATCACAGTCCTGGACTAAGAAAATATTTTGAATTATATGTTGTGGCAAATTTATTGCATTTTAAAATGATTTCTATACTTTAGACACAACATTTATGACATAATAGGACAAACTACTTAGCTAATCATTATATCTGTCTAGACTTACTCTCTTCTGTGTTAGTGTCATTTTGAAACTATTTGTATATGTTGAAGTTTGCAAGGGTTCAGGAACCCACAATAAAATAGTAAAGTATATATTTATTTCTCCTTATAATGCTCGAATTTGATTTGGAAGTAGACACTTTGTATGTCTTTTCATGGAATTGTAAACAAATACCGAAAAACTGCTTCACCTAGGGTGCCTTCCATGTGTGGTACAAACACTTGTCATTCACAGGAATAGAGATGTAAATTTATGAGTGCAGTAAACACTATTTTTGTAATGTGAGTCACTAACGCAGCTCTCGCTGTGCTTTGTTCCCACCACCACCAGGTTATGGCTGCTGTGGTCACTGCCTTCCCTCCCCGTGTGCACTAGATCTGACCCCTGGGGAATCACAGGTTGTGTCTCCTTTGCTCTGCCCTCGGCTGCCCCCGAGCACATTTCTGGTGCTCTGGACTCCCTTCCCTGGGTCCTGTGGAGGGATGCTCAGTGTGGGGTGTCTGTATCCTCAGGGCTGACTCTGGCTCCTCTAGACAGACTCTGCAGCCCAGTCCAAACATTCCAATTCTAGCTCATAATTCATGATTTACAGCTTCTGAGGAGGGAGCATCCAGGCCTGGCCAAAAGACTTTATCCCTCTGGGTTCAAGGTGCTGCATTGACAGGTTTGTAACTGCAAACAGCTCAGAGGTATTATGGAAATACCGGGTTAGAATTCCATTCAGGCTGAGCAAAGGGGATGCAATTTTCCTTTCATCATTAGCACAAGTCTGCTGTGCAGTACCCTTGGTACTATGCTTTTGGAGTCAAACCTGCAAGGCTCTGTCCTGCAGAGCCCTTGGTGCGTGCTCTGTGTGCTGGGAGGGCAGCACCTGGCTGTTGTCCTGCCCTGGCAGGGCCCCACACCCAGGGGCTGCCGGGCAGGGCTGCCCTGGGCACCAGGTCCTGCTGCAGCACTGAGGAGTTTCAGCAGGCAGCACATTCCCCTGGAGACAACTCCCAGCCCTGGAGGATTTCCCATTGCTCTGCTGAGCTCCCCAGAGCCCGCTGCTGCAGCGGCTGCTCCAAGGTGGTGCCCACAGCTGGAACTCACTGCTGGCAGAGCAGCAGCTGCCAGCTCTGGGTGGGAAAGGTGTCCTGGGAATGCTTGACCAAGCTCAAGGCAAGGTACTCTGCAAGAAAACACAACCTCCAGCTTGTTTCTACAGCTTATTTCTACACCAGTAACCATCTTTCAGTTGTTGTGTTCTTTCTCTTGGTGTCTGTGCTAATCAAAAAACACAAGCTTAAGAATTGTAGTCTTGCAATACACAAAGCAGTCTTGGTTTTAAAATCCATGCTGTTGCAGCATAATTTAAGTGGTGTATTTATCAGTTTTAAATGTCATTTTGCTTTTCCAGTCTTTTGTATATGGGCACACTACTTTTTGTAAATTTTTTTTTACTTGTCTTTCTGTTCTTTCTGGTACTGGAAGATTTGAGCTCTCTGGGTTTTCACGGTACTCCTCTGATCATTCTTCATAGTGGTAAAAGTCTGTATTTTTGTATGTAGGAGAAATGGTAGTTTTCTAACACTTAGCCCAATCAATATAGTATGGAATCATTTGTGAAGGACTTCCTGTTTAATAAATGGACATATTAAAGTACTAAAAGAGTATCTTCATCTGTAAAAGTGGCCTGGGCTGGGGTGATTTTCTTCCCTGTGGCTGGTGTGGGGCTGTTTTGGATGTGTGTTGATAATTCAGAGATGTTTTTGTTATTGCTGAGCTCACCCAGAGCCAAGGCCTTTCCTGCCCCTTGTGCTGCCACGCTGGGGAGGTGCTGGGGCTGCTTGGGAGGTTGGGAGGAGACACAGCCGGGACAGGTGACCCCAACTACCACAGGGGTATCCCATGCCTTATGGCATCAGTATGTGAAGGGGGGGAAGAAGGAGGAAGGGGCATGTCTGCAGTGATGGTGTTTGTCTTCCCGAGTCACCGTTCCAGGGGATGTGGCCCTGCTCTCCTGGAGGTGCTGAACACCTGCCTGCCCATGGCAATTAATTCTTTGTTTTGCTCTGCTTGTATGCACAGCTTTTGCTTTCCTTGTAAAATTGTCTTCATCTCAACGCAGGAGTTTTCTCCCTTTTCCCCTCACAATTCTCTGCCTCGTCTCACTGCGAGAGCGAGTCCTGTGTGGGGCTGGGGGCTGCTGGGTGAATCCACCCCAAGAGGCAGCAGAACCATCAGTGCAGCACTGGGGACATTCCTGGGTTCAGAATCTAGCCAGGCAGCTGCAAAATGCACTTTTGTGTGTGGGACAGCGTGGGGTTAAACAGCCACCGTGGCAGCCCTGGCTGGGGCTGTCCCTGGGACACTCCTGGATGCAGGAGACAACAGGAAACCACGTGAGGGGCCTGGGGAGAGGGCAGTGGGGCAGAGAGAACGTGGAACCGCTCTGCTGCTCGTATGCTTGTGGTGGAATTGCTCCTGGAGTGTTTCTGGTGCACTGCTATGGGCTGCAGTGCTCCATCCTGGGGGCTGCAGCTGCCCATTTGGGACTAGAAAGGGATTTTGGGGATGAAGTGCTCCAAGGAGTGGGGGAATACTCTGCTGCCTCACGGGCTGGGGGTTGCAAGTGACGCTGCTGGGATTTTTGGTTTCCAGGTGCTTTAGGCACGAGGTGGAAGCGCTGAGTCAATACAGGTGAGAACTGGGGAAAGGCACAGAGGGATGGGTGAGTTTGTGAAGAGATTTGGGAACGTGGATGCTGCACCCAGAACACTGGGGAGGGATCAGGGGTGGGTGGGGAGGGGGGCACAGGTGGTGGCACAAGGGAAGGATTCCCTGAGAGAATCAGAGGCTCTTAAAAGAGGCCAGTTCATTTTGCCCATGTGGGGCTGTCAGCAGCACTGTGGCATTACCCAGGGTGGGATCTGTGGTGCTCCTGGGTCAGGAGAAGCTTCATCAGCTGTCAAATTTAAAAAAAATAAAGTATTTTGTCTAACTTTTAGATACTGGATCTTCCTTCAGTCTCCTGGGAAGACTGTAATTAATTTATTCACAGATCAGGCTAACAAAGTGATGGGCTGTGTCCAAAATCCATAAAAGAAAAGGACAAGTATTTCCTTGCAAAAACTGATCTTGGAATCGGTATTTTCCTCTTCATGGAAATAGATTTAGAAATTGACTTATTTAAAAAAAACAACCAAAACCAACCAACCAACCAAACCCTACAAAAGCAATAGCAACAAAAAAACCAAACCAACAAAAAAAATTCCAACCAAAAAAAAAAAATAAATATTTCTAAACCAAACCAAAAAACCTCCACCCAAACTCCTCCTCCCCAAAGCTCCAAACAAAACCACACTTAAATTTTCTGGGTAGCACTGTTTTACTTTCTGACCTGGAAGCTTTACAGAACACTGAACACTGAATTCTTCCAGTAAAGGAGTGTCCCAGGGTGACTGTCTGGGTCGCAGTGTGGATTTTTTGATGCACTCCTATTTATTTATTCCTGACTTTTTTACAGATCCTGACTTTTAAGCCAATACTCCATGCAGAAAGGACTCTCGAGCATCTTGTAACAAGATTCACATTCTCCATACTTCCCTAAATTTCTTCTGCTTCCTTGATACATCCTGTCTCAGAGACTGAAGGATGGCCAGGTGAGGCTGCTGTGCACATGCTGTCACATGTGGCATTTGCCCTTCGAGGGCAGGCTGGATCCTGGTGCAAATCTGGAGTGAAGCCACACAATGATATTATTTCTGATCAGAACTGTGCCCAGTGAACATCCTTAGCAGAGGGACAATGAGTGGAACCAGGTGCCTGCTGAGCAGAGCAACCAGTTGTGTTCTGCTTTCCAGCACCCCAGGCTGTTCTCCACCACCACAGCAGCTGAGATGCTCTGCTCTTCCTTGGTATCCTAGAAGTGACTCTGGCAGATAGAAATTGAAGACCTGAGGAACTTCAAACAGTATCAAGTGAAAAGCATGGTTAGGTGGAGTAATGGACAGGGTGTTCAAAGGACATCAGAGCCTCTTACTTCAGTCAGAATGTAAAAAAGCTGCTTGGAAAGGTACTTGAATTCCTTGAAAGGTCTTTTGAATTCCTTAGCATCACCAGTCCAAAAATCACTGCACAAGTCTCAACAAGTCCACATAAATGTAAAAGCTTGGTAGGAGGGAGAGAGCCCTTCAGGCAGGTGAACTCACCTGAGGTGCCACTTTCCCTTCCTGTCAGTGGCTTGGAGGTTCTGGAACTTCTGGCATTGTTTCTACACAGATTGGTCCTCTCTTGGGGCTGGAAACTCCTTCTCAGTCAGGGCCAGGACCTCCAGGTGGCAGTGGCTGTGCTGGACCTGCAGTGAGGGCAGGGACTGGGCTCTGGTGGCTTTGGAAGCAGCTCCTCCACGGGACATGAGGGATTGTGAGTGGAAAGAGGTGTCTGACGAGGCCACTGAAATCAGGACTTAATTAAGGGCTCCACACTGCAGGTGCAGTGTTGTGTTTGTCTCCTGAAACCTGAATTGCAGAGAAACCAGTGCTCCCAGCACCCTTTTGATGCTGTCAGTAGAGGAAAAACAAGCAAACAAGCAAAAAAACCCAAAAAGCCAAGCTGACTTTCCCTCCACGTGTCCCAGATCTGAGCTTGGTGCAATATTTGTGGTAGAATATGGGCAGAAGACTGAGTCAGCCCCCTCCACACCAATGCAAACTGGCTTTGAAGTAATTATTTTAGATCTAATTTTCTGAGATTATATTCCTAACATACAGAACCGTGTTTTCCTTCAGTCATGGGAACAGATCTTTTTTAATAAAAGGTGGGGATCTTACAGGAGTGCTTGACCCGGGAGCAAACTGCTTTGAAATAATCAACTACTGAAAAGCCAGTAAGGAAATTCTCTGGGCAGGCACCTCACTATAAGCTATTAAAGCAGTCCTGAAGCACCTAATGAACATTTTGTTTGCTGCCTGTTTACTTTAATCCAACATAGAATAAATGACCAGAAAACCTCAGTGTATTTTGAGTGTGTGAAGGGTGAACCTGAAGGGGACTTTGTTGTTCACAGGATTATTGGTTGCCAAGAGAGAGTATTGAATCCCCAATGTCTACTCAATATTTAGAACTAATTCTTGGTTAAATTTTTTCATCTCATGCCCTCTCCTCAGCACAGATTTAGGATTCCTTAAGTCACAGTCCCTTGTGCTGGGTCGAGGCAAAGCAGCAAAATCAAATCTTCAAGTAAGTAAAGACACTGAACACTTCTATTAAAAGAGGTTTAATCCAGCATGGTTTCTAAATATTAACCATGTCTCCAGCTGTGACATGCAGTACATTTTTTAATTAAAAAAACCAAAAAACCAACAACAACAAAACGAGTATAAAAATAAGCCCAGGTCCCCTGAACATCACAGTGTGTGCCAGTTAAATCTGACAGGAGAAGGGAAAGAAACATGGGATTTTGTACAGGAGAAGGTCCAAAGAGATCTTTCTCATAGATCAAAGATTATCTGTCACGTTTAGAAGCAACCACTTGTTTTGCATTTCCTCTGTCAGTGGTCAGGAAGCAGGAGAAGTAGGAGCTGCCTGCTGGAGAACTCTGAGGCTGCCAGCTCCCCTGTCCCACTGGCAGCTGCCACAGGGAAGTGGAACCCAGGTGCTGATTCCAAAGGGTGCTTTGATTCCAAAGGAAATCTGCCTTTATTGTTTTATCCCTGTTTTTCACTTACTCTCTTAGTAGCATCTGCTCTCATTTTAATCACACCTGTTCTGGTACTGTATTCATTTTTAAAAGATCCATACAGGTTTCTTTGCCACAAACCTGTCTGATGCCATCTGTGAGGAGCATGCCATGCTCTTCCCAAGCATTCTCAAGTGTATAAAAATGGACACAAATATTCCAAGGTAGGTTGTGCTACCTGTGAAAACAGCTTGTAAATTCAGAGGACTTTTCCCCTGGAATAAAAGATAATTCACAACATAAATCACATCCTTCCAGAGGTGAAAAACCAACCCAACCCACCCCACCCTGAAAAAAGGGGGCTGGGGAGATGAATTCATTGCAGGCATTCTGCAGTTTGGGGTTGTTTTCTTGGCCTTATCACAGTGGGGAGGAGGCACTGCTTTCCTGGGGCCTGGGCACCCTCAATGTGGCAGCAGCAGTGGCCAGGGCACAAGTCCAGTGCTGGTGGCATAGCAGCACCAGTGGCCTCAGCACAGAGCAGGACACCAGGCACTGGTGCCTGGGGCACAAACACTGCAGGTTTCACCAGGCATGTCCTGCTGGGAGGTATTTGCCAAGCCTGCTTTCCCTGGCTGTGCAAACACTCACAGGGGCTTCGACAAAACCAGGACAGGGCTGCTCAGAGCTGCCTCACCTGTTCCACCCCATCCTGTGGTGAAACTGCAGCAGAGGGAATGTGACTCCATCCAAGCAGCTTCAAACAAGGGGTACTGAATGTTTGCTGAGCCAACTGCCCTGCAGCTCCACTCTACTTTGAGGTTTGCTCTTGCTGCAGATTTCCAGTTGTCACTTTTCCTTGTCAGAGATGAACAGGAGATAAGATATAAAGGTACTGAAACCAATGTGTTAACTGCAATCCATGCTTCAGTGCTTGGAGTATTCAGACTTCAGATAAAGAAATACTGTTAGTTAATCAAGAAAAATACAAAAAGAGGCATCCAAACCTCTCTTCTTTGGCACATCAAGAATATAAAGGCTCTAAGTGTTAAAGGTTTGGAATTATGAAAGCACATTAAAAGCTGTAAATGTTAAAAATGCTGTTCCCATTTACTCAGGACAGGATGTGCTGAGTGGGGAGGGGCAACAGGGCATTGAGCTGTGTTGTTTGGCCAGAACTACTGTAGGAGCTGTAGTTGTCAAGGAGTGTTTCATGGCACTGGGAATAGTCTCCTTTTCCACAATCACTGTGCTCCCGTGATTCCATAAACAGTGAGGTGGAAAGGGGCTGAAATGAGGGGATATTTCAATTGGCAGTGCATTCAGCAAAGAGGAAAGTGCCTGATCATCTTCCCTTCATGCCTGGTTGGTGTTTGGTTCTTCAGTCTGAGTCAGAGTCGGAGTCCTCATCTGAGGAGTGAAACAAGGAACAAAAGTGAACATGCAAACTGGAAATCCCTCCTAGCTGTGGCTCTGGCTGAGAGAGAGAGGCTGCTCTGGCAGGGTGTGCTTCAAAGGACACAGTGGGGTTGGGAATGAACACTTCTGTGAAATGACAGATCTTGCTGAGGTGATGGGACCCGAAATGGCATTTGAAAGAACTGGGAGATGCTGCTGAGAGGCTCTGCTGCTCTGGGCAGTGCTGTGTGCTCTGCAGCTCAACACCTCTGAGAGCCAGAAACTCTGAGATGCTGAGAAATCCCACCAGACCCACAGGGCTCCATCCTTCTGGCCTCAGCACTTGAGAGCTGCAGGGCTGCAGGGCTGAGCCCTCCCTGCATGGTCACCAACACCGACACAAAGATGTGTGACTGCGTATCTGTGAGTTAATGTATTTGTGTCTCCATCTCCAGGGGAATCAGATCTATCTGTATCCTGATTCTGTACCCTTGCATTGTGATCATCTGAGGGCACTTCAGTTTTTAGCTTTCACAGTCCGTTTCCTGATCCTTTAATTCTTTTTTTCCTTCGTCTTTCTTTTCAGCCTAAAGCTTCAAAAACACTGAACAGTCTACTAAAATCCCCAGAAGAGACTCAGTGCTGCTGTTCCCCTCCTAGGATTCTATACACACCTTGGGTGTTTAGTTTTGTGGAGGTTTTAGATGGGATGATTTTGAGGGGAGGTTGAGATATTTTTTTGTTTAAGTGTGGAACAGTCTTTTTAATCCATGTGGGTGCAGCAAGGAGTCACAGGGACATGATGCCTGATTTGGGCTCCTGGAAACTGCAAAACAACTACCCCTGTCCTGACCTGAACAGGCTTTGAACACCCAACACCTTCTTTTTATCTTTTTCTAAGTGGATCTGTCTGATCTGAAGGAGACTGTAATGGAAGATGTCGGAGTTGCCGACACGGGGTGCCCTGACCCGGGGTGCCCTGGGAAGGTGCCAGGGTGTTCTGCCACGCTCAGGAATGAAGCAGGTGGGACTTGCTGATGTTTTGGTCTTCAGGATAGTTTATTACCTTTAGCAGTTCAGAGCTCTGGATGACAATAGTTTCTCAGCAGCTCCATGTGGCAGCAAGCCCTCACAATGCCTGCTCCAAGGCCTTATATTCAAGATACGCTCTCCAATTAACTACAACAACGTACCTAACACAGAGTTTATTATTCTTTTTCCACCTGTTCCTAACTCTCTATCTATTCACGTAGTTCCTGCATTGTGGACAATTTGTCCAATGAAATTGTGCTCCCCACACAGCAGAAAATGGAGTGGGTAGAAGAAGGAAGAAGGAGGCAGGGACAACAGCCAAAATCCTCCATCTTGGTCTCTCACCTACATCCACACTAAATCAAACCCAAAATCTAAATTTTTCACCCTGTGACAAACTGCAGCTACATTACTACCTATTTCACACACTTGTTGATTCAAGCTCATCCCAAAGCTTTGGAAGCTTTCTCCATGGATGGAGGTTAAAAGCAGTGTTTTCCTGGGGATCAGGACCCCTCAGGACAGGCAGAGAAACATTCCCTGTGTCCAGGATTTCCACATCAAAAAAAATTGATAACAACCTTGTTAATTTTATGCTGTTTGACCCTTGGATTTCAAGGCCATTTGCCCATGGATGGTCAAAGCTAATCATAAGAGGCAGTCATGATAAGGAAATGATAAAAAGAAAAGCACTATTTGGACATAAAAGGCTTTAGATTAATGGATGTTAATTATAAGTTACCGGAAAAAAAAAAGGTAGAAGTTTGCTTGTTTTTACAGCAAGACATTTTAATAGGGAAAGAAATTCTGTGCTGCATGGTGATTCCTAAAATTGGATTTGGGGCTTTTCAAAGTTAGATGTAGTGAAACTCTGAGAAACTTCACATTCCTGCCTTGCAGGTTGTCTTCATAAATCACTGGAATTCCATTTGCAGCTTCCTAACTAAGCAGAGCTGTGGCAGACAAACCCAAGAATAGAAACTGCTCTTACTGAGCAAGAGCTCTTGCTCCCTGCAAAGGGTGAAATGGAGAGGGAAATCTCACACTGCAGCTCGTGTAACAAGCAGGGAGTTTTACCCACCTTCTGTCTTGTGCCCCTCCGGGGAATCGGAGCTGCCTTGCTTGAGGAAAGTGACCAGGTCATTGAAGGTTATGTAGAAATCAATGGCAAACACGATGGTGGCTGCAAACCCAAACACCTGAAAGGGCAAAATAACACTCTCCTTAACAATAGCTCTCGTCTGTCAGGGACAAACCAAATGCAACCAAACCCACACGGGAAAAACCCCACGGTATTTTTGGCCTGTGCCTTTCCAAAAAGGCAGGGAAGGGAAATGGCTTGTGACACATTGGTATCGAGTGAATTACAGCTGATTTGGGAGCCTGAGAAGTGACCAGGTGTGGCCTTATCCCTCCCCCAGGCTGCAGCCCTCCCGGGCTCTGGGCATCAGCACCTCCTGCATCCCACTGTCCCAGGGCACCTCTGCCACCAAGAAATGTCACAATTCCTTGGGAAATAGTTTTCCACGTGTTTGCAAGGAGATGTGTCTATTGCTGAGTGACCTAGACAGATTGAAATGATCCTGGAGCTCCCTCTCTGGTGTCAGAGCCGCAGAGTTGTGCCAAGCCCAGGATGGGTGCTGCTCTGGGAGCCCAGGCTGAACACACCCCATTGCTCCACGTCTCACTGCAGGGACAGTGATTACACAAGGTCTGGGTTTGTACTGTGGGATGGTTTGGGAAGGGCTGCTGGCTGACACCACTGGGCATTGCTCTTCCCAAGCTTAAAAAATTGTTATGCAAATTTTATTTATGTTGCATACATTATTGATGCTTAGAGTCAAGTTGCAGATGCAAGGGCTGTATTGCATTTCTGACCATAAAATGCTGATGGGTGATGGCTCTCTCCTGGGCAGCCTTTGTATTGGAAGGTAAAATGACACTGCTCTTGTTTCAACTCATCCAAGTAAAACTAAGCAGGAGAGGCAGGAGGTAGAAATTACTTAATTTAGACTGGCCTTAGCAGTCACAGGTTTGAGTTCTTTTTTTTCATCGTCATCATCATTATTATTATTCCCTCCATTCAAGGATCTTGACACTCCTTGCAGAAGCAGCTAGTAAAATTAAAAAGCAGAATAGGGTACAGAAGCAGAAAATTAAAAAGCAGAATAGGTACAGTTAACACTGAGCACCTCTGTTAGGGTGAAAAAACTATTCATTGGTTCAAGACATGTTTTTCTGAATAACTGACCATTTTTTCTTTGCTTTGGGAAATTAATTCTCAGTTAATTGAAGAAACTTCTATGACTTGCATATTTGAACTGTTTCTTAAGTACATCCATACTCAGTTCACCACAACACTTAGGTGGAAAGCTCATGCCTACTCACCCCTGCTGCTTTAGATGCTCCATCACTGTATTTTGAGACAGCAGCAATTGAAATGGCAAAGTAAATGATGGCAGCGGTGACACAGCGCAAGAAATCCTGTGGAAGAAGCAAGAGTCTGTTCTCAGACTGCTCAAGGATTTCCTCTAGAAACCATTCTGGAAACGAACATTCAGCCCCTCTCTTGTTGCATCAGTAGCCCTGCTGGCGTGTGACCACAGCCTGGTTTGCTGCAGAGGAGGAACTGCTCATCTCTGAAATATTTCTAAATAAGAGAAGAACTGAACCTTGGCATAAACTCTGCTCCTAAAGATGCTGGGATAAATCCTGCTTCTACCCTGTCTGTGTCAGACAGACCTTCCTCCAGCCTGGGAAGGGCTGTGTGGGGCGTTTGCCTTGGAGCACAGGAGGAAAAATTGTTTGAAATGCTTTAAAAAGCTCATGTTTGAGCAGCACTCCTGGGGCACCAGAGGCCCAGGAGGTCCCAGGTCCTGAGGGAATGGGTGCCTGTCTCTGTGTGGATGCAGGGCTGGGTGGTGATTCCCAGGGAGACCTGTCTGTGCAGCTCCTCATTCAGGAACCAAACACATAGTTTAGGGTTGGAATGGTTTATACTGCCTATGTTCACTGCCAGCTCCACCAGCCTGCCCCAGGAGCACGTGCCTGGTGTGGTCCCTGGGACATGCCCTGCTGAGCTGTGCCCTGTCACACCAGCAGGGATGTCCCTGCAGTGAGCTTTAAACACAGAGCTGTGCTCCCCAGGGCACATGCAAATCATGGGGGCTGCAATAATGGTACCTTCAGCTCTGTCCACAATTAGCTCTTCTGCCCTTCCAGAACAGATGGAGGAGTAAGATCCCTTCTCAAAGCACAAATCCTGCAAGAAACCTGACTCCTCTGAAGTCAGGACAAGGTCAGTTAGCTACTTTCTGTGCCTGCAGTATGTTATGGTAGTGGCCATAATAAACACACAAGTGCCTTCTTTGTCTTAGTTCTGGAACCAGACGCATGCAGAAAACGGGAAAATGATGGAACTGAGATTGCCAGCTGAGAGTGTGCACAGTCATAGCCAAAGTCACTGGTACTGTTTTATCTACCAGTGGCCTTGCTAAAGTTGTTTCTATACACTGAGAGCTCTAATTCAAACCTCACTGCAATGAACTACTGGCAGTACCAAAAGAGAACCAGACTGATGAGATCAGCGGGGTTTTTTGAAGTATTTGTACTGCAAGGCAGCTGCTCCCCCTGCAGTGATATCTGAGGCTGCAGAGACATCCAGGGGCCAGGGCTCTCCTGCAGCCCCAGCAGCGACCCAGCAGCCACTGGGCTCTGGTGTGGGCATGACCTGGCTGGAATTGCCTCCTCCCAATAGCAGCTCAGTCTGTCTGTGGGTGTAGCTCTACCTGAAAATTTAATCACAGCCTGAGGAAGTCTGCCCAGTATCAACAACACAACTGTTTCCCCCCTGCAAGGGGTGCAATAAGGAGCCCCCAGCAGTCAGATTTGGGCTGATGGTGGCCCTAAGCCATCTGCCTGGAATTGGGCATACATTCACTGCTTTGATAAAGCCATGCTTTGTGTCAGCACCCAAAAAGCTGCAGTGCAGAGCAGAGCGTAGTTTAGAGAGCTCTGGGACCTTCTGAACCAGAGGCAGCATGGACAAGTTTCTAAGAGGGCAGTGAAGTTGTGACAGCCATCCTGAACTGCTGCCCAGCCCGTTTCACTCCTCTCACACTGTACAATCAAATCTGAAGGTTTCTGTTGCACGTGTCACTTACCGCCAAAGGCCAGTGGACTCCTTTAAACTTCTCATTAAGCTTGGAGGCGTAGGCAAAAAAAAGAAACAGTGCCAGCAGAAACTCTAGGAGTGGTGCCATCATGAAAGAAGCTGCTAGAGATGCAATATAGCAGATAAAGATGATAAATGACAGCACCTAAAGTAAAGGGAAAACTCGTAGTTATTTGCATGGAATAGCAGAGCTGCGGGCAGCTGAGCAGCTTTGAAGTGTTATTTTCCCTGTGTATTTCTGTCAGTGCTGCTGCTGCTGGCATAGCTTCAGCATCCTGCTTTTTTTATTTTTCACTGGGCCAAATGATTTTTCTTGTTCAGCACAGAATAAATTTGAAGTAATGGTGTTTATTTCCACATGTGTGAAATTGCTTTTCTGGAGTGTTGGGTGGATTTGCACCTCTCAAAGTCAGTAATTTGCTCTGGATTGTAAACAGCTCTGACAAAATAATTCTGAAAATAGAGTGGGGTTTTGCCAAGCAAGCAGAGCTCTAAGCTTTCAGCCATGACAGCTCTCATTTGAAATCCAAATCAGTGCTCAGACAGCCTGAAGTAACTCAGCATTTATAATCTAGGAGTTGAAAGAATAAGGTCTGATGATGATGGATAGAAAAGGGCCAGGAATCAATTGTTCTGTGATTTCTGGAAGTGTCTAGTTCCAGTTTTCCAGCATGGCAGCTGTTTTAGAGAGTAATAGGACAGATAACTCCCACAGATTTATTTTACCACCATAATGTTTCCTAACTCTAGTAAATAATAAAAAATGGCATTTTTTTCCCACTCAATTGGAACACCTTTAGACCATGGCTCAAAATACAAAGTTTCACAATAGGAAAAAAACTGAAGAAAATGCACTTTCACCTTAACCAGGCAGTACCAGAGTGCTGGACTGTGTTTGTAAAAACGGAAGGCGAGGGAATCATGGAGGAGCTCAGCACCATTTTCAGTTGCTGCACTGGATGTTGGTCACCTCCCAAAAGAGGCTCCAGTTCCCTGTTCTACTGCCTTGCATGGGAACTGGTTGCTGTTTCAATCAAATTAGCCTGAAGTAACACAAGTAGCCAGGATGCTGAATTGCACATTCTTATGTGCCAGTTTACACCTGGGCTGCTCTGCCCAGCCTTTCCTCCTGGAATCTCTGCCTTCCCAAAGCTCAGGGAAGCTTTTGGTCAGCACAGAATGAGCATTAGATTACAAAGATTTTTTTAACTTCTAATTCCAAATCGGGACATTCCCACTCACATAGCACTGAAAATAAATGGATTATTTTCACCCAGATGGCACAGCTGAAGGCAGATGTAGCTTCCTGCAAAGGTAATCAATGCATTGGTCTCGTTAAATTTCAGCTCTGTGGATTTCTTTGTTTGCTGCTACCATGGGTTCCTGGGGACCACCTGTACCTCAGAAAAAATCATCATTACATGTGAGTGATAAGGGTCCTATAATTATTAATTGGTAATTACTCCTATGAGAGGTCAGTCAACCCTCAAATACATGTATCAAAAAAACCCTTTTATGTTTAGGGGGCAACTAAGCAGTTCAATCCCGCTGCAATAATTTCTTAGTGTAATTAATTGCCAAGCCTTTATTCTCAGGCTGTGTTTTGCAGAAAGCAGTCAGTGCCTGAGCAGGATGCTAACAGCTGGAGTAAACTGTTTTCATCCATTAGGACTGGCTGGTGAGGTTAGAGAGGATGGGACATATCTGGTAAGAGACTGTATTTATCTTCAACGTCTATGCATTGTTCTTGTTTCACTGGGTTCTAAGAAACTGAGCTGGGATAGTTTCTAGAGCTCACTTCTGCACGGGGCCTGCAAGCTGGTAATATCTGCCCCATTTGCTGGTGTTTACTCCATTCTGGTTCGTTTATTGCTCACAGAGCCTCTCTGCAGGTTTTTCTCATTTTCATCAAGTGGAATGAATTCCTTCCCTGGATCTCATCCTTAGCGATCTCACCCTTAGTGTGATTTCTTTCTGCGAGCTAAAGGTGATAACTCTTTGAACAGAAGTGGATTCATCAGAGCTTGACAACTCCTAAGAGGAGTTTACTCTTCTACAACTCTTTCTTCCTATCACAGCACCTCTTCCCTTCCCACCCCAAAGAACAAAGACTGCACTTGCTTTGTGAATCTGCTTCACTTGCATTTCTAGAACATACTTTAGACACGGTTCTATGTTTTCTTGAATGAAAAAGAAATCTTCACCATCTATACAGGACATTTTCTTTTTGTTCTGGTGTTGAAAAAATATCTTCTTTTTTTGTGGCTAAAGGCAGGTGTGTGATGGCTGAGCTGCAGGGGTGACCAGCAGCAGGGAGCTGGGCTCAGGGCAGGTCCCACTGACCACAACCCTTCCAATGGCAGATCCTTAGACTTGAACAAAACCTAGTGATCCCTTAGGAAAGGATTAAATGCAGTGTTAAATAATACATCCTACTGGAGCAGCGAGGGGAGGTAGCAAGGCAAATTTCAGATATGTAAGGTGGTGCTGCACAGCAGAGATCCCTTTGATCTCGATTCTGTTTGAGTCAGTAACTCCTGTGCTCTGACTGCCTTTGCACTGAGAAAAAAAGTTTTCCTGTCAAAGTGTCAAGTGAAACAAAGAGCCTTTGTGGTCTGTTCCTATCAGCTTTATGGCAATTTGTGCCAAGGAAGGCTCCTGCTATCTCCTCTCAGCCCTGGGCAGGCATAAGGTTCAGACACAAGCTGGACTCTGGGTGAAACAGGAGCTGTTCTGTGCCATGAACACACCAAGGAGCCCCTGATCCAAGGTGCTGAGTGCCAGGGGAACCCTGCTTCTGTGCCAGGGAAGCTGCTGAAGAGACAGATCAGTCTGAGCATTTCAACTTTCTAACTGGGTCTGACCCACAGAAGCTGGGGAAATATTAGTTGTTTATTTTAAAATCTGGTTACCAGGCCAGTCACTTGCTGAAATCAAGCCCTGCACGACTGGCAGATGGCAGCAGTGTCCTGCTGCCTGCTCCTCAGCCCTGAAGGTCACTAACTGCACTGCCACCTTCCCCAGCCTCAGCAGTGGAACTGAGTCCAGCCTGTCCTGCTCTCCACGTGTCACCATCCCCTCGTGAGGAGAAGTGCACCTCCAGGCACACTGAAAATAAGGGCATCTGCTGAGTCACAAGAGGCCACTTGATTTCAGCAGATTGTTGATGTTATTAGTACAGGGGAAAGACTCTGAAGCGTGGTAAGTGGTCTGCAGTTAAACATCATTCCTCACTCTGGAGGCACTCTGAGACTGAAAGGGCCCAAGGAAGATTTTATGTGAAATAAACATCTACAAAGTAATGGACCAGCTTTTGAGAAGGAAGATTTGGAAGATGGTGTTTGTGGATACCTTCACTGGGGGAAGGCTGGAAGGCACAGGAAGTGGAGAGAGCCAGAGGAACAACAGGAAGGAGGAGCCTGAGGGCTCTGTCAGGTGATGACCTGACACTGCACCTTGGTGCTGCACCTCGTTCTTTGGTTTGCTTCTTTTCTGTCTCCTGACACAGCCCTGATATGGATTTTAATGCCAAACTGCCTTGGTAGCTCGGGAACAACCCTGTGTAATACAAGAGCCCACAAATGGTAGAGTTTTGATGATATTTCTCTCTTCTCCTTGTGTAGAGCTCATTTCCTCTTCTGACAGGTGGAATGCACAGACTCCTTGAGCAATATCGGGTATTACTCTGTCTTTTCTGAATTACAGAAGTGAGCAGGTGCCTTTTCTGACCATTTAGGTGCACTGCCACTAACTCAAGCATTTGATGTTATCTTCAAATTTTAAAAATACACCTCTCCTCCCACAATACAAGGACTACAGTGCTAGTCTGTACCCAGAAATAATGACACCTACCTACATACTTTTCCAGACTTCAAGTCTTTGCAACAAACAGCTTGCAACCTGAAAGAAAACCTCTAAAATCAAAAAAGCACCTTTCAGAATATACCCTGAACCTCCAAGAACTGTCAAATGTTCCACTGCACATCACACTTGTTCTGCACCTTTTTTGCTGGAGCTGTGTGTTTTAGGGTCACTTCTGAGAAAGGTCAAGCAATGGGACCTTGTTGTTTTTTCTAACAGCTCTGTATCTATGCTTAAAAAAAAAAAAAAGGCAGCTAGAGAGGAAGTTTGTGAGGCTCCACGCAGCTGCAAGTTCATTTCTAGCACTTTCAGAAAGCACTGTGGCTTCTGGGAGAAAAAAAAAAAAGTAGCAGTGTTTTATCAGTTTTGTCAATTTGTGTTTACACACGGTTTTTCTCATCCCCTCACTTGGGATTGCACTCTCAGCACTGAGAACAGCCGAGTCTGAGCTCTTCCTGAGCTGCTGCTGACAGCCTGGTGTGACTGCTGCTGGCTTCACTGGGAAGGAATATCTGCATGCAGGAAGCTCTAATGCACCAAAGAGCAGGACAGGAACCTTTCACAGCTTGGCAGTTGTAAGGGTATAGAAAATCCTGGCAAAAAAGTAGCCTGACTAGTCACTGAGCACCTTTTATGTACATTCCCATTCACACAAAACCCTTCCTGAGTATTGTGTTTCAGAAAGTAACTTTCCCATTTAAACAAATGTAATTATTACTTAATATTCTGTTGCTGGGCTTCTTAAAGTGGCCAAGCATTACAAAGTTATACTTCATTGTACAACCAGCTTGCCTTAAAAGGTCTAAAACATAATCAGAGAGCAGTCACATAGTCAGAGAGCACAGTGGCCCTGAAGGGAGGGAGCCTGAGCAGTGCTGAGGTCATGGCAGCTCCAGAGGCATTTGTCTCCCCTGAGGAGGGAGAACAGGCCCGCTGGAATCCACTGGGAACATGGGGATGCTGCCCCTCATCTCATCTCATCTCCTGCTCCCACCTCCCTCCCCAGGAAAGAACAGCTCTGTCTAAGGCTTTATGAGTGGGTAGCAGTGTTGTCTTTTGGACAAGAGTGCATTTTGTTCTTGTATTATTGTCAGACAAAGTACATCACTCAGTGGTCTCTGCTGTTCAGTAGTTACTTCTCTGTTGCACTTGTCTTGGAGGTGAAATTCCTGCTTCCTCCAGAACTGGCTGCAGGAGAGGCCTTCTGGCTAGAGACCCTGAGAAAGGCACAGGGGCCTCTTCAAAGGAGACTTTACACCCAGCAGATGGAGCTTCAGTTACAAAAGTCAGTTCAGAGGAGACTGAAAAGACATGAGAAAGACAGGAAAAGAGGAGAGAAACAGGCACAATGATTTCTACATCCTTTTATGTCACCACAAAGGTGGCACAACTTTACCTATTCACACTGCAATTTTTATTAAAACGAAATAAAATGTAGTGCCACTGCATGCTGGCTTCAGGAGACAGAGGAGAGGGCAATCAAAGCAGCCACAAAGGCTTGAGTGGAACAGCCAGGTGAGCAGCAGAATCCACAGCTTGGGATCCTGCCTGGACAAGCTCTGGTGGCAGTGAGAGAGTGGCTGTTAAATGGTTCTGACACAGGGAACTGAAAACTTGTCCCTTGAAGGGTGGAGAAGAGCGAGGGTGAGATGCTGCCCTTCAACACAGCAACCTGAGTAGTTAAGAAAAATGAGTAGCTTAAGAAGAGTGTTAAAATGTGTGGAAGAAACCATGGCATGGGGGGAGGAGAATAGAAAGGAAAACAGATTAACCTGTAAGATTAAAAATGGTGCTTAGAAAATGGAGGGAGCAAGGCAGTGAGAATAAACAGGATTAGAAGAGACAGTGACACTTATAAATGTATTTGATGCAACTGCTTCATTCTGGCTTTACAGCTGTCCCAGGTGGAATAAAAAATTAATCAGGCAGGTCAGTGGGGAGGTGGACTGGATGTTCCCCAGAGGTCCCATACAACCCCAACCAACCTGTGATTCTGTGGAGATCAAAAGAAAAAGGAGCAGGGGACGGGGGGGAGGATAACTTCGTATCTGAATACAATTTGAGATTATAATTAAGCCTCTAGCAGTAATCAGCTCCATCACCAGCCTGACCTGTTCTTTGGGAAGCACCAGGATGCTCAGTTTACACGGGTACTGCACCACAGCAAATCACATCTGAGCATCCTAAAGATCCTGCGGGGAAATGTTTTCAAAAATGGCTCGAGAGCTGCAGAAATGAAGTGCCTTTCTGGGGAACTGCCAAACTGCTGAATAATGTGACACTTGTAACAGTAATGAGGACCCCACTTTGCTTCTGAACAAAAGGCACTGTTCAAAATGTGCATCCATGAATATTATTTCCATACATCTATGCCGAACTCCACCCCACATTAGCGCTGTGTCAGAGGGAAAACTAAACATTCAAGATGAGAAATACAAAGCTAAAGATGAAATAGATTTAAACCATGATAGATTTAACTTGGACTCATCTTCAGTTATTTGGCACTGCATTTCTCTAATTGTATACGGGCTGCATTTGCTCTGGGGCCTGTGATGTCTTCAAGGGTTTCTTCTGGCAAAGCTGAGACAACTGCTGCCTCTTGTCTGCCAAGAAACCATGTCCTGAGCACGTGGGCTTGGCCTGCAAGGAGCACAAGGAAAGCTCTCAGCAGATGGGATTTCAGAGCTGCTTGCAGCCAGCCAAGCCCTTAGGAAGCCCCGAGTGGCCTTACAAAGGATAAATCCCTGTTTTGTAAAGACAGCAGTTTTTATTACTCCAAGGAGGCATCATCAGTACTTCTCTATGACAACAAAAGGGTGAGTGTGATCCCATGACCAGAACCCATTCCTCCAATATGTCATCATTCTGAGCTGTTAAAAAGCCAGGCTGTCTGAAAGCCGTAATTTAGTGGCTGTAAGCTTGTAAAGGAAATTCCAGTGTGTGCTATAGTACATAACAAAAATACATGCAAAAGGAGCCAGTTTAGCTGGGCTCTGGTATCTTCTAAATGTGTGGTTTTGTAAACTACAGAAGCTGTGTGAGTGATGGGGTACCTGGGGGAGGGATGGGGTAGCTGGCATTTTTTTGGTGGAGTGATAAAGCCTGTGGCCTGCTGCTACCCAGCCCGAGGCTTTCCCCACCACAGAAGTCATCTTGACCTCCTGAGTCAGGCTTTTCCTCTCAAAGCCAGCCTCACATCTGGCTGTTCCCTGTCTCTCTGCCACAGAGAGTGCCCACAGCCTCACAAACTCTCAGAGGTGTCTTTGACCCACCAGCTGGTCAAAGACAATTCTGCCTCCTTCTACCTGTTCCTTATCTTTCTTTTGCTGGAATATCCTTGTCTCCTTCCCTGAGCTAGCACAGTGGATAGCCAGAGACACCCTGCACATCTGAAAAGTGCCCCATGGACCTGACTGCTAGTTTGGGCTGTCCTGAAATTTGACTATCTGCTGCCAAAACTCCAGCTAAAACTCCAGCCAACGTAGTGTTTAAATTTATCACTACTTCTAGCAAAAATAATGTTGAGCATCTAATTTCAATCAATGAGCTTTCTGTTCAGAAGCTAAATTTTGGTGTGAAACACCCACTCCCCATGGGGTGAGTGATCTGCTTCCCTACCACGTGGGTACTGTTTCAGCTGTCAGGTTTTAAGCTTTTACACCTAAAATTCCAGAAAGTCTCACACCCGTCACTGCCCTGGCCCTGCTGCCTGATCCAGGCCAGGTGTCCCTGGCCCTGTGCCCACCTGGGCTGGTGCCCAGCCGCTGTCTCAGCACTCCAGAGCCGTTCCCTCTGGGCAGCTCTCCAGCCCAAATGCTCCACAGCGGCCAGCAAGCGCATCCCTCTGAGGGTCAGGGACAAACACGGCTCCGGAGGGCTCGGGGCAGCAGCTGAGTGACCGTGATGCACAGCCTGATGCCACACATCATAAACTGAAGTCTTCCCAGACACACTCAGGCCAGGCTGCCCCTGAACCCGCACCAGCCGATAATGCAAACCGCAGCCGTAGCAGTTACTGGATTCACACTGCAAACAGCTCAAAACGAAATCAAAGCGCTTTTTTACCGGAAAGGGGTCGCCAATAGCGAAGCCCACTTCAAGGCACCGACAAGTCCTGGTCTCTAACGTGCTCTGCCAGAATTACACTAAATCCATTAGGCTCTCAGCCCTGCAGTTCCCCCACTGCCGTACGGCTGTCTCCTCGTTTTCCCCTCGGCTGTCGCCTCCCGTCTCCCCACGGCTGTTTCCCCGTTTTCCCCTCAGCCGCTGTTTCCCAGATTTCCCCTCAGTTGTTGCCCTCTTCTCCCCTCGATTGTTTCCTCTTAGTTTTCCTCGCAGCTGCCGCCCCCTCTCCCAGCTGCTGTTCCCCAGTTTTCCCCTCGGTTGTTGCCCCGGTCTCCCCTCTCCCCTCAGCTGCTCAGCGGAGCGGCCCGGGGCGGCTCGGTCCGGCGGAGCCCCGCTCGGGTCCCGGCTGCCCCGGGGGTGGTTCCCGCAGCCCCCCGGCCCCGGTGTCCCGTCCTTACCGACTCTGCGAGCAGCAGCTGCCCCTTGCGGGAGCGCAGGAACTCGCGGGGGGGGAGCAGCGAGCTCAGCCCGGGCGGCGGCGGGGCCCCCGCGGCCTCGGGGTCCACCATGGCTGCGGCGGCGGGCGGCCTGGGGCTGGGCTCGAGCGGGGCTGGGCTCGAGCTCAGACTCGGGGTGGAGGGTTGGCCGTGGAACTTTTTTTAATTTTTTTTTTTTCTCTCTCTGAAGGAGGGAAGCGGAAATCGTGACACTGCGGAAACGTGAAAAAAAGAAGTTTCTGCATTCCCAGCTGTGGGGGGCGGCCCCACCGCCCGCCCCCATCCCCGGGATAGGGACGGCGGAGCTGGGCTGCCCCCTTCGCCCTGCGCCGTGCCGCTGGACCCAAGCACGCAGCCGGGGACCGCCCGTGCCTGCCACTCTGAACACGGGGAGCACAGAACCACCGGGCTGGAAGGGGCCGCTGGAGGTTCCCCAGGCCAAGCCCCGCTCAAGGCTGAAATTACGGGATCCAAATGCCTCGGCCAATGCTTTAACATCCAATTCATATGGCACAAGAAAGTCTTTCTGAAGGACGGTTACTGGGTCCTTACATTTTTTACTTTACTTCAAAACTTACATTTACTCTAATGTACTTTTTTACATTTAGTAAATAAAAAAGATTAAATAACGCACTTAAGCCCATTTGTACTTTCTTTTTATTAGAGAAAGAAGACAACCATGAAAATAATTTTCATACAAGTAAAAACGTAATTAAGTTTAGAAAAACATGACAATTTTCTCTGAAGCTTTAACTGGTGAAATTGCAATGCTGAAACTGCATTTGGAAAAGTACAAAACCTTAGGAATGATACTTGCAGGAACATTACTAAACAGGAAATTCAAAAGTGAGCATGTGAAAATATAAATTCTTTAAAAGAGACTGGGGAAACAGAATGGAGAACTCATTCTTTCAGTAACATGTCAATCTTATTTGGCAGGAGCACTCCTTCCTCTTGCTTTATCAAGACTAATCTTCTTGCAAAGAAGAACTGCATCGACAAGGCAGAGAACGAGCAATATAAGACCCAACACCTATAAAAATTACCATAAAATTAGTTCCTCCAATCCATCTCAAGCTTTTACTGTAGTGACTCATCAAGGTAGCAGTAAACACATCTTCCTAACTTGGTTCCGGCCTTGAAAACATGAGTGATTTGAGAAAGCTGATAAATTAAATAACGCCCACATTTACATCCCATCAGCCTTTCAGAGCTGTCTACAGCCTGCTCTGTTTGATGTTTGTGTCAGGCCTTGGAGACAGCTTGGTGCTCTCCTTGAAAGCTAAGCTAATGCTGCATTATGCCAGACAATGCTTTTATCCTAAATGAAAGCCCTTCTGTTCCTTTTAAGGGTTGCTAAATTAATGGGACCGGCCCTGTGAAAAGTCAAGGGGACAGGTCAGTATTTGTAGAAACAAGCCCAGCAGGAAAATGCTCTTCTCCTCTGAAGCTCTGAATGGAAAACATATTCCGAACTGAAGAAAATGTACTAAATTATTTTAAAAATAGACAACCTCAGGCAACTAACTGGAAAAATGTGTTTGCAGAAGAGCCACTGAGCTAACTTGCTCAGCTCCTGCCCTTCAGCCCCATACCACATGCACACAGGGGCTTTTTATGCAAGCACTGAATTATCTGATCAGGGGAATTATTTTCAGGAGACCTCTCGGGAGAGCACAGCTCAAGGCAGTTCATGCCTCAGGAGAACAGGCTGGGGGTGATTCTGTCCCTCCCAGCACTGAAGATGTCACATGTTCCCTTCAAACTTGTGCTCCCAGCTACCTGCTCTGTCTCCTGCTCCCACCTTTAATTTCTGTGAACTTCACAACTGAGAATATAGATTCTATTCCAGCACAGACACTGTCAGAAAGTCTCCTTTTTGCTTAGGGTGCCATTGCCAGTGAAGCCATCAGCTTTCCTCCTCATCATCCCCTAAGCTGAGTTTGAAAGATCTCTGGCACACATTTTAGGTTTCTTTTGGTTGCTTGTCACATTTCAGCTTATCTTCTAAAGACTTTCAAAACTAAGGTGTTTTCTTCTCCTCCTTATTGTTTAATTAAGATTAATTACATTAGTTGCCATTTAAATTAAAATTACCAGTTACTCAAACTATTAAACTGGTTCGATCTTAAGAACACGAAATTCTTACAATCATAGTATGAACAAAACCCCTTTCCAACTGACCTAACTCCTCAGTTTGTGTCAGAAAAAACAATGTACACACCAGCGTGTATGTTAAAAAGTTTCAACTCTTTTTAGCAGGAATGTTGGCATTTTTACTCAAGTAGTGTAACCAAACTGGATAGTCCTAAAAGAGGACTAGGATTTCAATCTCAATTTCAATCCCACCTAGGATTTCAAGCTGTGGTAGCAAATGCAGGTTACTTAAAAACTCTAGAAATTTTCAGTGCTTCCCTGCAGTAATTCCTAAGTCTTGTAACATCTTTAAATTACTAGTGATGTGAGGATTATTTTCTTTTAGTGAGATACACTGAATGAATCTTGTTTGCTACTGCTGAGTGTTCTTCCAAGACAGTTGTTTGCGTGGTCCTACCACAATGTCAGTGTACCAAGAGGTTCAAATCACTGCACTTTAAGAACTGAAATTTATTAACAATGTTCCTACTTACTCCTCCAGCCAATGTCCTCTTGTTGGTCTTGGTTATTACTGCAAACAAGCACACAACGAGGAGGAACAACGCTGAAATCACCGAGTTGAAAATATCCTGAAACAGCCAGTGGAAGCAAAATACTTATTCTGAAATACAGGCCTGAAGGAGAACGTGGAGAGCTCCCAACACTGAAGGGATGGTGAAAAACAGCTGGACTGCATGAATACAAGAACAATACCAGATATTACAGCAATATGCATGTGAGAGGACACTGACACCCAGTGGTTTGATGGTAAAAAGAGCGTTTATAGTAAAACTTCCTCACTACCGTTCTTCTGTTGTTTGTGCATCAAATTTTTGCAACTTGGCTACACCTGATAGACTAAAGAAGCAAATACACATAGAAAAGGGAGGTGAGAGGAAAACTTGTTAGTATTTGAGTGAAAGCGTGTGACTAATTTGTGATGTGAAGGTGTTACACAGCGAGGCAAACAGTGCCCATGCTGGGAGGGGCTCTTATCAGATCCAGCAGCCATCCAGGAACTGATGGAACAGAACGCTCCACTAGGAAAAACTGCCTCAACCTCCACAGAACTGGGGCTTGCCTCACCTGTACAGAAACAATACAGAGCCGGCTGACAGCGTCCCCTGGGACAGGCGATCCTTCCTGTTCACAGGCCTGCTGCTGCTCACAGCCAGCAGCTGCAACAGCCAGGGGACATCGGTACCGTCATCCAGGGGACATCGGTACCGTCAGCCAGGGGACAGTGGTACCCTCAGCCAGGGGACATCGGTACCGTCAGCCAGGGGACAGTGGTACCCTCAGCCAGGGGACATCAGTACCCTCAGCCAGGGGACAGTGGTACCATCAGCCAGGGGACATCGGTACCGTCATCCAGGGGACATCGGTACCATCAGCC
>VXBQ01016509.1:0-19458 GCA_013400175.1 Phainopepla nitens | reverse complement strand
GGAGCAGGGTCAGGCTGTGGAGCAGGGTCAGGCTCTGGAGGAGCAGGAGCAGGGTCAGGCTGTGGAGCAGGGTCAGGCTGTGGAGCAGGGTCAGGCTGTGGAGCAGGGTCAGGCTGTGGAGCAGGGTCAGGCTCTGGAGCAGGGTCAGGCTCTGGAGCAGGGTCAGGCTCTGGAGCGGCTCTGGGGGAGCAGGAGCAGGGTCAGACCCTGGAGAGGCTTTAGGAGAGCAGGAGTACAGGCAGTCTGGAGCTCTGACCAAGCTCGTCCCTGCCTTCCTGCCATGCTTGCCTGGGTGCAGGGTCTCATAAGCTCAGTTTGGCTTGGACAGGTTTTTTACCTCAGTTTTGAGGTGTAAGGTGCTTGTTTTGGAGCTGCTCTGTAATCCTTACCCTTACCTCGCCGAGTGTGTGAGGCCAGTGGGTGCTGCTCCAACTGGACTTTCCAAAATTCATTTTTCCACTGTGCAAATCCACTGAGGAGCAGCAGATGTAGCAAAAATCTGGTTAAAGAGTGCTCAGTCACCGTTGGACTTGGCAGTGTCAGGGACAGTGGAGAACTTCAGCTAAATCTGTGTCAGTCGGTGCCCCAGTGTGTCTGTTACATGACCCGATAATAGCCTTGAAGGTTAATAATTTAGAAAATAGTCACAAGGAACCTAAAAATGTCCTGATGGGTCTCACATTAAAAGGCTCAGTATAACTAAGTTAATGAAGACTGCTTTGATTTTAACTGTTGTTTATTTCCATTCTAGATAAGCATCTGATAAAAAAAGATGCTAGAAAGAGAATTGTAAGTATTTGCATTTTGTTCAGGAAACAAAGTAAAAAGTGCAGCCTCTTTCATTAGAATTCCATTATAATTTGAGTGTGTGTGTATTGGCAATTGTGGGCCATAGCTGTGGCACTGTGTAGTGGTGGGTCTGTCACTGGCTCGTACTCTGTGCAAGGCTACGCTGGTCTAGTTCTGAAAATTGTAATAAAATTGTGAGAGATCTGTGCAAACATTGTGAGGAATAAAATTGAGGGCTTGTGTCAAGACAGGTGGCAGTTTGGGTTCAGTGTTGCATGTGTAGCCTTGCCATTGCCTTATGTAACCCCCATGGGCTATAAATTATTTCAAGACAGTTGAAAAAAACACCTCTTAGTTTCTTTTAGTTGTTTAGGTTTCTGAAAATGGAAATGTGATCCCTCATAAGGTTTAAGCTATCTCTGTAACGGATGCTGAAATTATTACTTCATCTGGCACTTATTTTAATTTGGGAGTCAGGTCTCTGAGGTGGGTTGTGGCAGAGTGAGGGGCAGCAGGTGACCCTCTGGAAGCCCTGGGGTCCTGGGAGGGGGAAGGAAGCTGGAAGCAGGGCAGGGGCTGGCTGTGGGGGTGGCAGGGAGGGAAAAAGTGATGCTCTGGGAGAGCCACGACATCCAAACGGATCCCCAGTGCCTTCCCGTGAAATAATCTCTTACCAGCGCAGGGAGCTGGCATGTTGGGATGGGCAGGTGCATTTCTAATGCTCTGTTCACTGCTCTGCCCAGTCTGGGTGTCAAAGTGACTCTGTTTTTCAACAGATCTGTATCGAGGGCAACATTGCGAGTGGAAAAACAACATGCCTGGATTATTTTGCACAAACTACAAGCATTGAGGTACTGGATGTGCATTTCTTTGTCCTTATTTCCATCCCTGAGGAGCTGCTTGTCTTAGATCCAGCATGTCCTGGGGTGTGTGAGGAGGGGATGAGCCAGGGCCTTGTTGGGGCACCAGCCCAACTTTTTATAGTCAGCTTGCAGCAGGGAAATGTCGATCACGTGTGGTATGTGTTGGATGCCAAAATACCAGTAAAACCTGTGAGTCAGATCTTGTGCCTTTATAAAATAACAGCAGCCCACAGAGCATGGGCATGTTTGGACTTGCCTGTTTGCCATTTCATGTCACTGAAATCTTAGATGGGTCTGGTAAAAGCAAAGTAAAGAATTATTGTGTAAAAATACCTATGCTCTGTAACAGAGGTCCCAGTGAATAGATGGCTTTTTTTAAAAAAGGAAAATCTGTTAGAACTATTTCAGGAGATTTCTTAGACTGATCCTGTATTTGATTTCGTGTTGTTTAGAACCAGGTTAGGGGAAGGGCAAACTTGTTGCATTTTAAACAAAATCAAGCTCAAACCTCAGTGAACAATTGTTTTTGTACAACAGATATTAATGCTTTCTCCAACCGACCTGGCAACACATTTGGTAATAAGTTTTTAGGAGTCCTCATAGAAATGCTGGGTTGCCAGATGTTATTTGGCAATTTAACAGGAATTGTCCTTATGAAGTAATTAACTGTTAATCCAAAGGATAACAGACTTTAATTTGCATACATTTTAAAGTAGCTGCTTAAGTTCCCGGGCTGATGAGATTCTCCTAGGCCTGACTCTACAGTATTATTGCAGATTTAGACACTGTTTGAACCAGGCAGGTCTCTTGTAATTTAGTCTATTCAGGGTAGAAGCTTTTCTGCTTCACAAAAACACAGAACACAAAAAACAAAACAAAACAAACAAACAAACAAAACCCACAAAAAACCTAAAACGAATATGGTAGCAGGCTCTTCCTTTGCTGGCAAGTGTTACTTTCTGAGAAGTTAATTTGTGAGGGGATGGGCTTGTCATTGAAATGCTGAGTACTCTGCTAAGCTGTTCCTTCCCTTACATGGCACTGATTTTGATTTAAAAAAAAAAAATCTCTCCAGGCTTACTAGGTAATCTAATCAGTGTTTAAAAATGCTAAGAAGATGTTGGATATTGATATTTTTCTATTTTCAGCAGTGTTCATTATTACCTTTTGTGTTACAGAGTTCAGTGCTGTTTTTTGAAGTGTGATGAGCTTTCCAATGCAAATCCTGAACACTCTGATTTACTGCACCAGTATTGCTTAAAAATAGTTCAACACTTGTAGGGTCACATGAAGTATTTTGATTCTAAGATGTGTTTAACATGGAGTAATTCTTTTTAACCAGGTTTTGAAGGAACCCTTGACTAAGTGGAGGAATGTTCGAGGTCATAATATCCTGGTAAGTGGCAGAAATTATTTCTGCAGTTATAGTGGCTGTTCTTTTAGCAAGACATGATGGATTTTTATCAGCCAACAAAACTGCTACAAAAGGTGTGATCCAAATCTCACACAGCAAAAACTAAAGCTCCACAAAGCAAAAGAGCTTCTATTGTGATTAAGAAATGCATGTAATAGAAACATTGCATATAAAATGTGGTTTTGGCAAGGACTGGGTGTCCAGTGGGGTGTGAGTTAAAGCAGTTCCCAGGAAGGTAAGCCCTGACTGTGGCAGTTGTTTGTAAATGTGCTTGTGCCTGTTTCAAAGAAAGGAAGAATGTCACTCGAGGTGAGGGGTGGATCTGGTCACTTCATGTTTGACTGGAGTTCTGTGAACAGCTCTGGTGCTCCAGCACAAGAAGGACCTGGAACTGTTGGAGAGAGCCCAGAGGAGGCCACAGAGGTGCTGAGGGGACTGGAGCACCTGCCCTGTGGAGCCAGGCTGGGAGAGCTGGGGCTGCTCAGCCTGGAGAGGAGAAGGTTGTGTGGAGACCCCAGAGCTCCTTGCAGGGTCTGAGGGGCTGCAGGGAACCCAGAGAGGGACAATTCCTCAGGAACAGGAGGGACAGGACAAGGAGGAAAGGGGAACAAATTGAAAGAGAAGTAGTTTAGGTTGGATGTATAGAAGAAACTCTTCCCTCTGAGGGAGATGAGGCCCTGGCACAGGGTGCCCAGAGCAGCTGGGGCTGCCCCTGGATCCCTGGCAGTGCCCAAGGCTGGGTTGGATGGGGCTTGGAGCAGCCTGGGACAGTGGCAGGTGCCCATGGTAGGGAATAGTACTGGATGAGCTTTAAGGTCCATTCCATCCCCTTAACACTGTGTGAATCTGTGATCCTGTGGGTGCTGCAGATAAGGAAATTCAGCCCAGTGAGGTGTTGAGGGTTCCTGTTGTCTTTTGGGTGGCCGAGGCTTCTTGGAAGTGTTTCCCCGGGGGTGTCCCTGGTCCCAGCTGCACACTGGCCTTACTGGGCTGCTGAGCTGGTCCCTGCTGTCAGTCCTGTGCTGGTCCTGCCCCTGAGCACAGACCCCGTGGTGCCTGAGGCAGGGGTCTGTGCTCAGGCTCTGCAGTCTGCCCTCTGGACACACCTCAAACCCTGCTGGCCCTGACGTGGTAAATACCAGCCTTGTTAGCACAGGCCCTCTGGAACAGGTAATTGTCCCTCCTAGGAGTCGCTGATGCCTCTCTGATTGTTAGTAAGGAGGTGGGGCATGTGTTGCAGGACACCACAGCAGCCTTGGAGCACTGGAAAGTCTGATCTTGGCAGGGAGAAAAGGAGAAGGTCAGACCTGTGAGCTGAAGCTGTGCTGCTGGGTTAAAACTTGTCATGTCAGCTAACAGACGCTGAATGATGTTTTATTTTGAGTGAGATCCTTTCTCTGCTGTGCAGGATAGACTGTTGCTTTTAAGTTCTGTGTGTATGTGGAATTGCAGCAGTCAGAAAGTGGAACAGCTACTTGAGAGCTGCTGTGAGGATCCTTTGGGAAGAACAGCTGCCTGTGTTACAGGACACCTTTTCTTAGGCCCACACCATACTTAGAGCCCTGCATGATTTCTGGATGCACTGGCTGTACTGAGAGTCACAAAAATACATTATTAGATAGGTTTTTTTTCATTACCTAGTTCTGACTGTTCCATATGCAGAGTAAGTAATTCCTGCTGACTTCAACTGACCTCCCACTCAGTCTCTGTAGGGACAGGGCCAAAATTCTACATCTCCATTGTGGAGAGCAAATGATCATTTAATTCTTGTCAAACCTGATGTCAGCTGTTTTAGTGCACTTCTTAGAGCAGTGCTGTTGTAGGGCAAAAGCTCCCTAAATACCCAGCTTCCTTTTGGTGCTGTTTGTCCTTACAAATGTCCATCTCTGCTTCCATCTCTGACCCCAGGGCTTAATGTACCAGGATGCATCAAGGTGGGGGATAACTCTGCAGACCTATGTTCAGCTGACCATGCTGGAGCAGCACACTAGGCCCATGGTGAGGAAACTTCTTTTAATTTGAAGAGTAATTAGATGTGGTTATGAGTGCTAAATCCTTTTGACCTTGTATTCAGGAGTTAAGATGCTATGTGTGTTCATTCTTTCTTCCTGCAGTGAGTAGGAATTTCTGTGGTGCAAGACATTGGCATGCTCAGCATGTGCTTGGGGGGTGAAACCTCTGCCTCCTGCTGCTCACAATTCCCCAAACTGATCCTGCTGTTTGGGCACACCCTCCAGAGCTAGGCTTGCACAAATCTCTTCCTCATTTCATGTCAGTGACCTGTCTGTAATTTCATTATTTCGAATCTTTGGCAAACATCGAGTAATCTCATGTTAGAATTCACAGTACTGCTTTGTGCTGTCTAGTACAAATTTAGCCACTGTTTCTTCTGTTTATGCAAAATACTTCCACTACCATTTTTCTATTGCTTTTTCAGGTGGTTTACATCCTTTTTTTCCTTGTAATTTTTCTCTTTTTTTATATTAAATTTCACATCCTCCCTTTTTATCAAGATTTCATCTTTTTTTTTTCCTTCAAACACCTTTTGTTACATTCTATGCTGTCTTCCATTCCCTGATTACAAGACCTGATGCCATGCTTAAATTTTACTGATTGTTCTTATGTTCTGTTTTCTGAGTTTGTGTCAGGGCAAACGTTTAGTGGTGCCAAATATGAAAGCGACACATATAATCTTTAGATTTTTGGAAGAGGTGTTTTTCCAAGACAATAGAAATCCTGTTCTGTTGGAAAAGAAGTTCATTCAAGAATTCCTGAGGATTTCCTTGTATTTCAGTCTGAGCTTTTTTGTCATTTGAGCCTTGCTGGAGCCATTTTTGCTTTGATAATGTGCAGAAACCCGGGTGAGACGTTGCTCTGCCAGGCCCAGGAGTGTCAGAGGATCTCCCTGCTCCAACATGAAGTGCTGGTGGCACACATGCAGGGCTGGCTGAGGCCAGGGCTCTGTCAGATACAGTTAGTTCTTTTAAAAGTCCTGTTTCCTTTCTTGAATGTGTCTGTGCTGTAACCCAGCAATGCATGGGATGGGGCAGCAATTTGGAGAGCAATAGTTCCCATTGTCCTGCAGATCCCAAGTGGATTGCTGGTTTTTGTACCCTGAGTTACCTTCCACTGCTCAGCTGAATGCTGAGCACTTAGCTTTGAACTGGTGTCTGAATAACAATTTAGAGTAAGATCAGGAGTTCTTGTTTGTCTTGTGGTTCCCACTCTCCCAGTAAGTTTGTTTCTCACAAGATCTGAAAATTGTGTTTCATATGTGCCATATGAGTCTACAAAGAAACAAGCATGAAAATGTATAGAGTCAAGTTTTATGTTGCAGATCTCCCCCATAAGGATGATGGAGCGATCAATTCACAGTGCAAAACACATTTTTGTGGAAAACCTCTATCGAAGGTATGGGGTGTGGTTTTTTACTTTACTTTCTTGGATAAACTATTTAAAATATATATCTAATCAAATGATGCTTTCTTTGGTAATGTGCATTTAAGGGTCCTGTGAAATTTGTGTTGGAGTGGCAGTGTGTTTGGTGTGCTGCCCCTCTGGAAGACCTTTTTCAGCAGTGCTCCTGAATATTTAGAACTCAGTATTATTTAGGCACCATCTGTTGAAGTTACCTGGTCTCCAGCTGCATACCCAAATCTTGCTTGAATCAAACCCATGCTGGACAGGTGAAAAAACACAAGGATATAAAGAATAAGACTGTAGGAGGGAGAGAACTGGGCAGTGTTATCCAGCCTGGCATCCAGGATTGGCATTTCTTGCAAGCAGGGACTCCAATCCTGAGCTCTTGTTCAGAATCAATATTGACAGGATCAAAATAGACTGCAAGCCTTGGTAGGCTGTGAGTAAGGAAAGAATTGCCTGTTACCTGCCCTAGGTATAACTCACCTGTCCCAAACTCACTGGAGTTTGGGTTTTGTTGGTTTGTTTGGAATGCTGGCCTTCTGTCCAGGAGCATATGTGACAGATGGCTTTTAGTGTGTTTTTCAGTGGCCTCGGGGAACAAGCCCTGTTTGTGCCACAAGGTGTCATCCCTGCTGCACCAGCACCTCTCTGCCACGGGAGTGCCTTTGGAAGTGGGGAGACACACATATTCATCCCAGTCCACACACAGTGCAAGCAGCCTGGAATATCCTCATTTTTGGTTACTGACTGCTTTTTTCATTGCAGACAAAGTGCTTTTTTTCCCAAAGACTTAGTTGCTATGAGGCTAAATCTGTTTGTGTCAACTCTGTGAATTAATTTAACAGCAATTTTAAGGGCATCTGAGGTCTTTTGTGGCTTCAGCACTTTTTAAATGTTGGAAAAAAGGCATTTGCTTTGTTTTGTTACAGCAAGCTAGAAGGCAGCTGATAGTACCAACAGCAAGCCAAAAGAAAAGGATGTATAAAAGGATTATTAAAAAAACAAGAAATAATTGAGGAGTATATGAAAGTAGCTATTTTGTGACACATTAAAAACAGAGTAAATGTGGCTGTGTTAGGTGAGTTTTAAATGTGTGCACATGGGTGTGCAGGGTGTGCTGTAGGTGAGCACTGCAGCCCACTGTCCCTCTGAATCCATCCCTAGTTATGACAGAAAATGTGTTCTGTTCATGTTGGACTTAGGCAGTAAAAATGTGACTTGGTAGGAGTCAAATGTCAGCAAACTTTGGAAATTTAAACACTGTTTTGTGCCTTTTACATTCCCTGTATCTTTTTGGATCTTGAGCCAGAGTCCTCCCAGGATTACCCAGGGCCAGCAAAGGTGTGTTGTCTGCAGGGCAGGTCAATGCAGAATTGACTTGGATGTATCTGTCTTTTAGGGTAAGAACTAGGTAGTGGAGCTTTTTCTTATTTCCAGCTCCTTTCAACCTTCCTGTTTCCCCATCTATCCTGGAGAAAAGTAGCACAATCAGAGTTTGGCTGATGTCCATCCCTGCTGCCCAGATTTGATGTATTAGAAGAGCAGCAGTGGGCACTGTTAGCCCATTTCTGGATGGCAGATCAAGAGAGGAGGTGGCACAAACAGAGATTATGGGCTTTTTTCCATCCTTAGGGAAATGTCTTTATTACTTTTGCTCAGTTTTGCAAGTGATCAAAGCTAGTTGTCAGGGGACTGGTTTAGAAATCTGAGGAATATTTTTCTTCAGTCCTATATAAAATGGCATAACTGGTCTTAATCATTCAGCTGGAGAGCACAGGAGCCTCCCAACTCCATCTTTTTTTAAAATTTTTGTATTGTAGAAGCATTTAGGAAAGAGCATGGAGTATGTGTTACTGTCACCAGTTTTGAAGAGAGGATACTGTAAAATTAGTAATATTTGACAATCAGGAATGTGGTAATAAGTGAAAATTGATACACTAATAAGAACATAGTATGTGATTTTTAACATGTCCTCAGTAACTGCCTTTTTTACTTTATTGCTGTCTAATACTTTATTATTGTTGCTGAGGTAGCTTTGGGACATTTGTCTCCAACATTCTGTGCTCTGAGTTCAGAGTTCCATTTAAGCATATTGAGTATTTCACTGCTCTTTCCACAAATATTTCTTACAGTGGGAGTAAACTTATTGACACATTGACATTACATTTTTGCTGCCTTTTACTGTGGCTTCTGTAAGGAATTGTTGGTGCTATTCAATAAATCCAGCTTGTCTGGTGACGTGCCCTGAGACAGATTTGAACTGATGCTGATACAGAGAACCTGAGCAATAAATACCATTGAGTACTTTAAAAAAATAAGGAAAATATTTGATCTTTCTATTTTGTAAACAATGGTTTTTGTGGCCTCCAGTTTGGGTGGGCATAATATTGGCCTTCTTGTCACAAATGTTAGAGTAAATGGGGAGGGGTTCTGGTCAGGTGAGCAAAATGAGAGTTTGGTGTTGATCTCTGCATGCTGCTCAGTGGGTGATGCCTCTTGTGTTTGTTCAGTGGCAAAATGCCAGAGGTGGATTATGCTGTCCTGAGTGAATGGTTTGCCTGGATCCAGAACAACACTGACGTTTCAGTTGACTTGATAGGTAACATCCTGATGGGTCTGGAGGGCTGTGTTTGTGGGTGGGTTTCCTTTCTGGGAGAAAAAATAATTCTTGTTTCTTGGCTCAGTAATCACATTATTCAGTATAAAAGTGAACACCATCAGACACTGGGGTTTGGGGGTAGTTCATGGGTTGATTCATGGTAGTGCCAAAGCGGGGGAGGTCCAGTGGTGGCACCCAAGCCAAGATCCTTCCCTTCTATCGTTTGTGAAGTGAGTTTATTTGTTTTTAAAGCTGATCCTTGAACATAACTATTAAAATTTTTGTTCCTGCAGTTTATTTGCAGACATCTCCTAAAGTTTGTTATGAGAGGCTAAAGACACGATGCAGGGAAGAGGAAAAAGTCATTCCTCTGGTAAGGAGGGCCTCTCATAGATGTCCTTACAAGGAGCTTTGAAAATGGAATTATTCCAATCTAAATACTAAAAGTGTATCCTGAGTATATTGCCAAAATGTGGTGCAGCTGTTTCCACTGCAAACTAAACCCTGAATATTGAATTTTGATTTATTTAAAAAAAATGATCTGTCATGCACGGTGACTCTCCCAGGTGTTCTGTTGTAGTAATCAGTGCACTGTAGCTGACTTGAGGTGCAGTATTAATCAACTGGTAATCTTCTCTAGGCACAAAATTAATTTTGTGCCATTAAATGGCACAAAAGCACCCAGGTGAAGCACAGATACCTGGGCTTGCAGGTGCTGGGGTTGCCCTGGGCACTTGCTCTCTGCTCTCACCAGGATGTTTGTGCATGAAAAGTCTCTGCTGTGGCTGAAAAGAAGCAACTCCTTGAAAATTGTGCACTTGGGAATCTGCTTTAAAACAAACTGTGGTGATGGAGCAGTGACTTTCTGTGCCAATTTACAGCATGGCCCATCACACCACAAGGCTTCTAAAGAAGCTGGCCAGACACAAATGCAATTCCCTCTGCAGCTCTGGGTGGGTGGCTCAGGAGAAGCAATTGTCAGTTGAATATCTGTGCAAAGAGCTAAATTTTGGGCCATGTGAAATTTTGCCTTGAGAATAAATCCTCCTGTAATGGATTTGAAGAGCCCTTGTGGTATTTTGCAGCTCTGCTGAAGAGGAGGGGAGCAGTTATGAATGAGCAATGTGAAGTGGTCTCCATGAAGAAAAAAAACCAGTTGATGACAGGCAGAAGAGCTTTTAGAAGAAATTGAGTTACGAGAAAGTGAACTGGGAATTTTAGGGAAGTGTGTTGACACAGAAAGTGCCTCCCATACATATTCTTTGCAGCCTTGCCCTTTTGTCCTTACTTTGTTGCATTTTTCTCTGTAAAATCTTGAACCACATTTTACCTGTGGGAGAGAATCATGGTTGCTTGATCTTAAAAGGAGCTGACAGCCCTGTGCTCCTGTAAGCTGTGTCTTTGAGGTCTTCCTGGAGTTAAACTTTGTACTGGGAATTAATTTTTCTCAAAAACCTTCTGATGCTTTTTATTTTTTGTTAGTGGAAGGTATGTGTTGCAGGCTTTTATATGTGTCTCTTAACTACTTCCCCAATGGATAAAGATTGCCATGTGTGTGTCATCCCTGGGCATTTGTGTTACTCCAGTGCCTCTTTTCTAGGAATATTTAGAAGCTATTCACGAGCTCTACGAAGAGTGGCTCATTAAACGTGCACTGTTTGAAGTTTCCTGCCCAGTACTTGTGAGTATTATTTTAATTATAACCAATTAGGCATGGGGGGTATTGTGCTTTCCAAATAATAGGAGCATTGTTTAGTGGTAAAAGGAAATAAATCTGCTTTTCTGATAACCTTTGGAGAAGGACAGCCTCAGACAAACATGATAGCTGTTATTGTACAGCTTAAAAGTGGGGTCTGCCATCTCTGCAGTGGAATTTGAGGGGCTGTTCACTGGGATTGCTTGCAGGATCAGCCATGTAGCTTTTCAGGGAATGCCAGATCCCCAGCAGAAAGCAGCTTGGGCAGATCCCTAGGAATATCCCAGTTTGGCTGCACTGGTAGTCCTGTTCTGTTCTGCTGAAAAGAAACCAAGTTTTATGGTGTCAGTTATTTCCAGTGTTCATATTCTTCTTTCCAAGGTTATTGGAGCTGACCATGACATGCAGAAAATGATAGAGAAGTATGAAGAAAACCGAGACCAAATACTGAACCCACCCAGCAGACAACACCATTTGTAGAAGCCTGTGATTCTTATATCAAAAATCATCTACTGAAGTCTGATTTAGTATTTTTAATATTTAAATATAATGACTGTTGTTTTTGCACTGTGCTTTGTAGAATGCTGTGGACTTACAGTTCTGAAATGATCAGATCCCAGTCAGGAACAGAATATGAGCCAATTCCCTTTGTGTTTTTAGGTTTTCCATCTGCTTTACTGTGTCTGCTCTGTTCAGCTAAAATATGGCTCTTTCCCTAATTTCCCACTTCACTGCTGCTGCTTCCTAGAAGTAACTTTAATTTCCTTTTTTTTTTTTTTTCCCCCAAGACAACCCTGTTTTTGTAATTTGAAATAAATGGTTTATTACAGTGCCCCTCTGAGGGAGGGTACCTGAGGTTTCTCTTAATAACCCCCTTAGGGTGAATGGGGTGAAACAAGACCCAGTGGGCGCCGTGTGTCAGAGGGAGGTTTGTTCATTTCAGAGCTGTCAGCCTGGCCCTGGTGCCCTGCAGATCATCGGGCGTGTGAGCACACAGCAGGAGGGGATCACCACGGCATCAGCCTGGCTGTAGGAGGGGCAGGTCCTGCCTGGCCCACCTGATCTTCCACGGCCAGCTGCCCCTCCTGGGGGTGAGGCAAGGGCTGTGGATGTGTCTCCCTGGAATTCAGCAGAGCCTTTGAGCCCCTGTCCCATGGCATCTCCTGGAGAAGCTGCAGCCCCTGCTTGGCCAGGGCCATCCTTGGCTGGGATGGGAAGTGGCTGATGGCCAGGCCCAGAGTGGTGGGAATGGGATCCTCCTGGGATCCCTGCTGGGGGCACTCCTGTTTACCAGCTTTATGGATGGTCTGGAGGAGGGCACCGAGTTTACCCTCAGCTGGCTGGGTGGGATCTGCTGGAGGGCAGGAAGGCTCTGCTGAGGGCCCTGGCCAGGCTGGGTGGATGTGCCAGGGCCACTGCCATGAGGCCCAGCGGGGTCGAGGGCCGGGTCCTGCACTGCAGCTTTTTTCCAGGGGGAAATCTGGACGTGGCTGTCAGTGCTCTGGGCTGGCTGGCAGAGGGCTTGGTCACAGCTGAACTCAATGACCTCCAAGGTATTTTCAAACCTCTACGATTCTGTGATTTTCAAACAATTGAATTGCAGTAGAAAGGAGAGGTGCAGCTCTTTGGGTTCTTTTCTATTCAAGTACAAAAATACCACAAAATATGGAAGGCAAGGGTAAGAGTAGGTAGTTGGAAAGATCTCACAGCAACGAGGCTGGATTGTTGGAATTTTGATGTCCATGGTCAGATTAATGTTCTGTCTTGGGGTGGTGCCCACCAAACAAAAGGTTCAGAGTGTTGCAGACATTGCAATTAGCATGGGAACAGCTGTAGCCCTCGCAGGAAATGATTCCTCCTGTCAGTCCCAACAGTGAGGCCATGCAGAGCCTTTGGGGGCAGCCTCTGGCAGGAGTCAGGGGCATTCTGAGGCCTTGGTGGTCTCAGTGCCCCCCTGGCTCTTGCCTGCTCTTGTCTGTGCTCCGTGGGCACCGTGGACCTGAGCAGGAAACACTCCAGGAAATGTGCTGCCCTAACCTCTGCTCCTTTGCTCCCCTTTCCAGGCACATCCCGAGTGGCAGCCACGTGCCTGAGGCACAGCAAGGCATGACTCCTTCCTGCCCAGGCTTTACACACTTCACACCAGAGGTGGGATGGTCATGATTTTATTATTGGAGGATGAAATGAAACACATCAAGTTAAAGTACCTTTGTTAAGCAGGTCTTACCAGTTTAAAGTGGTGTTTTGTTCTAATCCTGCCCACATTAATGCAACTTCATTGAATTCAGGAAGTTCTTTCTGCTCTACAGGACATCACAATATAGCTTAGTTCTGAAGAGAACTGTGCAATGGCAGGCCCACTGAATTCAGTGCAAAAAAATTAAAAAAAACCCTCAAAACAAGGTTTTTGTAAGTGATTGCAGAATGGCCCTGAGGGTATTTTTCAGCCAGCTTTTTCTAGAGAGCTTATTTTATTTGTGTTCATGAGATCCCCAGCCCTGCTCTGGCTGAGCTGAAGAATAGTGAAATACTTTTAATTACTTTTAAGGGTGCATGGGAATGTGTTTGGTATTCTTTTCAAATGTTTAAAAATATATCTTAGAATTACTTGATTTCTTAACTGGTTTGCATTCTTTGATTTTACTTATTTTTGTAAAGAAAAACACAGGTGGTTTTTTTTTGGTTTATATCACAATCAGTTTATTATGACCTGTAAGTACTTGGAGAGTGGAGAAAACCAGTGGGGGGTTTCATTCTTGGACTTGTTGAAGAAGTGCTGAGTTGCCCTTCACTTCTACTTTACCCTCTGGTGTTGCCTTCAAGGGAATCCTTTCCATGCAGCACTCCAACTGCTCTCACATTGATTTCCTGGGAAATTTTAGGGGAATGATCCCAGAATTGCAGAATGTATTTTTCCCCTACTGGTTTTGGTTGGTTTAGCTGGAACAAGCAAGGCTTCATTAGCACTTTGATCACTTTGTACAGACATTGGTCAGGCACTTAGTGCAGGACAGAAACATTCAGTTATGTGGCTTTTCAACAATATCTGATGGTGCTGCTTTGGGACATCACTGCTTTTGTAGGGTTGTGGTTTGCCTAAAACCCATTGCAGGGAAAGAACCACAGCCAGTCAGGAATTGCAGCTCCTGTCCTGTTATTCCCATCAGATGAGCTGTTTCGTTTCTACATCACTGCAGCTTAATAATGGTAAGTGCACAGGGAGCATTTCCTAGTGAAGTACTAAGTTGGTGCTAAAGCTTGTGATCCCAGGAACACCATTCTACTGCTCTGTTGTAAATATTTAGATTGCGAGCTTGAAAGTAAGATTTTTTTTTTTTGTGCTAAGTAATTATCTTACTTATTGCAGCTTCTTTGTAGGGGGATACCAGATATTCTTGATACCTTCTGTTAAACTTCCAAAGTTTTTCTTCTCTAAGAGTCCAAAAGAATGATTTCTTTGGGAATGGTTCTATACGTTTTAAGCTCAGTCATCTGCAGTTTGTTCTTAATTCTAATTTCACTATGAACATACATTTTGCACAGCACAGAAAATGTCACTTAATGGTTTACTACAGAGAATCTTACAGCACAAAGGATGCCACTGTTACCTGTCAGAACACAGCCCTGTGAACACTTTCTGTTCCTAACACCCCTTTCTCACAACCCCACCCAGAGCTGAGGGCAGTCCTGTCCCCTGGTGTTACCTTTGGGCAAAGTTCTGTTTCTCCAACACTGCTGGAATCAGGAGATGACAGAATTTCAACAATTAGTTGTTCAAAAAGCTGATCTTTATATATTAGTTGCTGAGTTTTTTCTAGTCTAATCCATGTGTGCTCCTCTGAATTTTTTTTGGGGATGAAAGTCAATTATAATTAATTTCAGCTAATATTTTAACTGTACAATGAAAAGCATTTTTTAGCACTCAAAATTAAGCTCCATATTAGCCACTGCGAAGAAAACTAACTCCACCTCAGCCCAAACCAGCACACATTTCAGTGCTACTGAAAAAGCTTCTTGGAGCAGTATTGAAGTGTCTTTGTAGGTAAGCAGTGTATCACAGAATCCCAGAAATTTTAGGGTTGGAAGGGACCTCTGGAGCTCATCTTGTCCAAGCCCTGCCAGGCAGGGTCACCTGGAGCAGGAGACAAAGGAGCATTCCCAGAGAGGGAGACTGCACAGCCTCCCTGGGCATTGCTCCAGTGCTCTGCCCCCTCCAGGAAAACAAGTTCTTCCTCGTGTTCAGATGAAACTTTTTGTGTTTTAGTTTATGACCATGGCTCCTTGTTGCTGGGCACCACCCTCTGACACCCTTTGGAGATATTTGTATCAAGAAGCACTGGAGACTGTGCCTAAGCACAGCAGCAGTGTGCTTTCCTAAATGATTGCAGAGCTGTGTGTGACACAGGCTCTCAGTGCTGGACCCCAGCTTCCAGCTCATCCAACACTCCTGACCACACAGCACCTGCACAATATCCCTGATCCTGCCTCTGCTGCTCACTGGGATCCTTCTCTGAGCAGATTTTCTTCCTGCCACATGGTGAAGAATGAGATTTTTTCCCTTCATTTTAGTGAGATTAACTGGCTTGCAGAAAAATTCTGTGAACTTCTGGTGCAGGATTAAGTGGCAGGAGCAGGGGCAAGGGAAATGGCAGCCGTAGCTGGACCTCTCTCTGCTGGTGCCAGTGAACAGTGACAATGCTCAAGGCTCTTGGAAATTGTGGTGCTGGCCACAAAATACTTTGGTAACAAATGGAGGCAGATATAAACCTGTTACACAGGTTAATGCCTCTACAAAACCAAGTGTTCACAGAGCTGTTTCCCTCTTTAAAGCTAAAGGAATGTTATCAAACTTTCTAAAGCTGTTTTCAACTGAAGACAGGAGGAAGATTAGCTCAGACACAGCTTCAAAGGAATGCAGAGAGTTAACAGGAGTACACTCCAGCATTTCTAAAGCTGGGTCTTCCAGTTTAGAATTTACCTTGTACTGGAAGAGTGTTACAGGAATAGGTCTGTGAAGAGCAAAAAAGAAAAGTAACATACCCAGCTGAAGAAACCTGTGTGGCATTAAGAACAGCCAGAAGGAATCTGACTGATGAATTAAATGGATTTAAATTTATAGAAGTCTGCCTACCCTTTATAAAGGTGACCATTCAGGTTTCCATTTGAAAGGAACCATTAAGAATTTGTGTAACTCTTGCTATTTACTGTCCCAAAGCAGTGACGTGGTTTTTTCAGAACTGTTATGACAAAGCTAATCATCTCCCTGACAACAAGATCAAGGCCAGAGGTGAGAGGACAATCCCCCCAGGTAATTACAAATAAAGCACTACCAGCTCAGGTGTGATGGCACAGCACGGCCTGGTCGGTGCTGTCAATGATGACATAAGGCTCCTGGGTGTCAATCTCTTGGGAATTACAGTTCTCCAGCTTCCCTTGCCTGCCTCCAGCAGAGTCACCTGCAGGCTGCACCAGGCTCCTCCTGCCCTGTGTGCTGCTCCTGCCCCGCTGCGAGCGCCGCACACCAATGCTTTGGGGTGGGATGTACGTGAGGTTGGGGGGCTCTCTGATGTGCCTGAAGCACTCAGAAGCTGGGTGTGCCTTAGCAGGATCCATCAACAGTCTCTTACTGTCAAAACCAGTAGGGGAATCCTCTGTGTGCCCAGCAGTACAGCACAGAGCTAAAGGTGGCTCAGCGTGTGACGCTGCTCTCTTGTGCAGCTCAGCATCAGTCAGGTATGTATGTTTTACTCTGGAGTGATTAAATTCTCTAACATCCCTGTCTCTTATTCCTGCATAGGCCACTGCCTCAGGCTGGCCACTTTCCTCTACTGGATAGGTAAGTTCTTCCTGAGCATCCCTGAGGTGTAGTTCTGTGAAGGTTAACGACAGCTCACAAACGTCCTTTTCCCTGGGGAAGCTGCGGTTTTGGGCAGAGGCAAAGTCCTCGTAGGGCAGAGACTTCAGCTCGGTGGGTTCATCACCAGGGGCTGTGTCTATGCAGTTTATGGCATCGTTAATTTCTGCTTCAATTGATCCTTGTGGCGCTCTGGGCTGCGGGCTGGTTTTGCTGCCACAGGAGCTGTCAGCAAACACGGCCAAGGCTGGGGGGCCGCTGGCCCGCAGGGACACAGGCCCCGGCGCGGGGGCCGCCGCTGCCGAGGCCCGCTCCTCTCTCAGCCCGGCTCCCGGCTCCTGCTCCAAAGCCCCTGGGGACAGAGGCTCACTGAGGACGGGTGTTTGTCCTATGACAATGTCACTGTATTTGAGCAGGAAGTCCTCGCTGTCTGAGCGCGTGCCCGCGAGCCGCGCGCTGTCGGTGCCTGGCCCTTGGAGGCTGCCCGGGGACGCGGCGGCTGCTGCCTGAGCCACGGCCCCCCCGATCCCCGGGGTCCCTGCAGCTTCAGAGGAGGCAGCACAGGGAGCCAAACACTTCTGCTGGGGAGCAAGGCACAAGGGTGTCTCGCCGTTCCCTTCATTTCCCACCCTTTCAGTGTCTCCTCTCTGGGCTGTCTGATCTTCCTCATCCTCCTCTCCTCGATGCCAGCGTGTTTCTGTTCCCTGCTTTTCTTCAGTTGTCATCTCCAGGATGGCTTCACACTCGATTCTTGCCAGGAATATCTCAAATGCAGTCTGCTTCGTTTCCTCGTTGTTTCTCTTTTTGACAAGTGAAAACTCTGTTGCTGTAGTTGCAACATAACCTATTTTCTCCAGGACTGCTTTCACAATGTCCTCTGGGAGCACTGGCTGGATGTAATAGACAAAATTCCCGGTGAAGGTCTGGAACAGAACACAACATGGAAAAGCTGGTAAACACTGGGGCAGTGGGTGCAGGGAAATGGGAGAGAGTTGTTTCCTAAAGATCAAGAATACTTCAAAACTTGCTTTCAAAAAACCGTGTTCTAGAAGTCTGAGTTTTGAATTGCAGTGAGTAGGCTTTTCTAACAGCACTATTTTGGCAGCTTCCCGAGCATTGTAGCTCTGCTACAGCACATCAGTTTCAGTCAAGTTGTGCCAGCTTAAACCTGCTGGAGTCTTGGCTAAGAGTACCAGTATTCAAAAAGGAAGAGAGTAAGGAAATCATTTTAGTCAAACTAGAGAAACTCAGAAATAAACCTCATGTGTTCTACTGAACCTAAGCTTTTTAAACAAACAGAGATTCATGGAATGGATCACTGAGGTCTTTTCCTAAAGAAACAGACATGATGCACTCACTGTGAAGCACATTTCCGAACTGGTGACAAGTCTGTAACATTTTCTTTTTGCACAGTTAAGACTCCTGCTGTAAACTTTAATACCCTTGAATCAAACTGCCATTTTTTGAAAGCACTTATGTGAAGAGAGACTATTCTAACAGAAATACTGTCCAAACACGTCTCTTTGCACAAGCTGTCTGCAAAACACCAATAAAATGCTGCTGCTGTGCAACAACTTAAAAAACTGTTCAATGTTTGCTTGGTTTTAGAGCTACTCCAGGCACGAGGCCTAGTTTGTAACCTGGCAGTGGTTTTTGGTTTTGTCTGAAACCCTGTGACAGGAAAGACTGTTCTGAGCTGGTCATGACCAACTCCTGGCAAGTCAGAACAGAACAGAGGTGGGAACGCAAAGTCAGGACTTCCAGGAGTAGGGTACCTTGTTTTCAAGCTGCCCAGCTTGGGCCAGACCAAGGCTGATCCCTGAGCATCAGCGTGACAAGCAGGAGGTTCAGGAGAACAAAACTGACCCTCAGAATGGCCACAGTATAATTCTCAGATAAATCTGTCACCTCCTGTTCCTTCCAGAGTGGGGGCAGCTGCAGGGACATCAGAGCAGGTGAGAGGCAGGACATGGGAAATAATAGTCCATGTAATTCAGTAGCTTTTAATCAAATCTGTACATGCACAAGGTACTGGTTGTTCTCCAACTTGTGCCTTGCAGTAGAATTATTTCAGGCCTGCAGCAGGCTGTTGGCCACTGTGGGTTACCCACAGTGGTCTTCAAAGGTTAATTTTTATACAGCCTAGGATTCTTGTGTTAGGAAAAGCTGAATCCCCTAAGTGTAGACCTGACTATCTTACGCTTTAGCCTGTTTTAGGGATATGAATGAGAACAGGAGTTTACAGCTGTTTGAGAATCCACAGGTGAGACTTAAGTGCAGGAAGAAGCAAAGCACCTGTTGCCAATGCAAAGGCAATAAGTTTGCATTTGTGTGTTTGGGGAGTCTGATTAAATTTGAGACGTGTGAAGATGGCTGGGTCTTCTGGGCAATGAGATGTGCTCAGTGTAGGGGGGGAAGTGGGGTAACCGTGACCACCCTGCTGCAAAAACCAGCAGTGTTTCCTCTTTCCAAGGGCCTGTTTCTGCCCACTCCACCAGCTGCAGGCTCTGAGCTGGCCTCAGGGACCAGAGAGGCACTGGCCCACCAGGCCTTCGGCACCAAGCCACTGGAGATAGCCACTGCCAAAACCATCCCTACCTATAGGCAGACTTTAGTCAGAGCTTAGCGTGCTGAAAGGCAAAGCATTTTGGAATAGCTTTTACCTTCTCTGCTGTCTCACCACAACGAGGGGCTCTGTTCCCACCCCTAAGAGCTGCTCAGCACTCCCGGCCTCAGCGAGGACAAGGCCTGTGCAGGCCAATGAACCCCTCTGAGCAGCCCTGCCCCGCGCTGGGCACCCTGCCCCGGGCGGGCCGTGCC
>VXBQ01016507.1:774227-881765 GCA_013400175.1 Phainopepla nitens | reverse complement strand
TTTTTTTTATTCCAATTGAGACATTAGTCACAGTAATCAATTCCTGTGCACTCCATAATTCAAGTGTGTTCCATAAAGCATTTAAAACATGTGACATACATTTCTGTTCTTTTATAATATAAAACACATCTGAGGATTAAATTTCATTTTGCATGACTTTTTTTTTTTTTTTTTTTTTTGGNNNNTGTCTTTTTTTTTTTTTTTTTTCTTTTGGAGGTGCAACTTTCAAAAGTATTTAATAGAAGACGTTTGAATTTCATGGCCGAAAAGGTCTGGAACTCTGTGTTGGCAGAAAACTGTAAGATTAAAAACTGTCTTTGCAAAGATGGTGAAATGGACCTTAAATCAAAAAAACAAACCAAAGTAAACAAAATGCCAGCTCACCAAAATTTGATACATATTTCATCTTTGAGGTAGATTTAGAATAATTTACATTTTTCTCATTAATCTAAACATTTTCCTATTGGCAAGTGGACTTATTCTTCTATTTCCTCCAATCTGGCTATAGTTTTTCAAATCCCTGAGAATCTTTTCCTCAGAACCAGCTAAGGTCATCATGCATTTTCCTGGTCAAAATGCATAAAAGCAAGTTAATCTTAAGTTCTGTTATCTGATCTTCCTTCTGCTGACAGACATATACAGTAGTAATGGAGAAATTTCATATACTACAATGGAGAAATGTAGTACAATGGAGTAATGGAGAAATTTCTCCCAGACTCGAATAGTTCCGCAGAACTGTTTTGAAAATTCTGGAAGAAGGGCACAGAAATTACGAGGGTGTAAGTACCACCAGTGGGGATGGAGGGAGATCACTTATGCTTCTCCTGGAGGTGACTGTGTTAAAAAATGTGGGATATCCTTCAGCAGGTAATTGAACTGCAACTGCAGAATGCAAGTTCAGAACTGCCTACTTGATCACCTGCTTAAGGAACTCTGGCTCCTGAACTAGGGACTTTGGTTAGAATCATTAGGTTATATGGCACTGAGTGTATTCTGGGTTGTGGTTTCACTCTGAAAGGCTGCATCTATTGGGGAGGTAAGTGGCGTATTTTAAACACATTCTGGGATGCATGATGAACTGTGGAACTATGTCTGGTTCATCCACAGAAACACACCAGCCCTGACCTTTACTAAGGAGCTGGTGTTTCATCCTTGCCTTGCCGATTTTGCATGCTACTGTAGCACATATTTACATAAGATGTTTTAATTTAGACACCTGCACAGAAATGACGGGAGAGTGCAATAGAAGTGGGTAGCTGTGATGCCCTCCCTGCACCCCAAGTCACTCTGCACTACTCCCTCGCTGGGTTCCTCCCACAGGTGCTGCTCTGTGGAATGTCAGTCGTTCACCTCTTTCCAGACAGTGTTGGCATGTTTCATGTCCTCAGTGGGTTCCTCTGTGCAGCAGTTTGAGAACTATTAGTCAACAAAGAGCATGTAGCAGTTTCTGTGGATGTAGTATCAAACTGAGGACATGAAACTGGTAACAAATACTTTGGTGCCTTGTCTTGCTATTGCTTTGCACTGGGAAAGGTTCACTATCGTGTCTGACCTGGCAGCTGCTGCTTCTACACAGGGCTCCTCCAGCTGAAGTTATTCAGCCAAATTTCACACTTGTACTGCTACTAATCCTGGTGATTCTCTGGACTTAAAAGGAATGATGACAGATTTGCACCAGGGTAATAGATCCATGTTTAAATTATTTGTTAGAGTTTTTTACATCACACATCATAGCTGCAGATCTTAAGTTTATAAAAGCAAGCTTGCTTCTCTTAGTTTTGCAAATACAGGCAATTAAATGGGAAAAGCAGAGTTATATTGTAGATAAAGTATTTTAAAGACTTCTTTGTGTCTAAATGTATACTCATCAAATACCTTCAACTGTGACTTCAAAATCTTACATGAATAATTCTTTCTCCAAGAATCTCGATAGTATTCCAGTGTTTTTGCTCTCCCTTTTACTGGGAGTGGCATTATAGCTACTAGAAACATCACTGGGGGTGGAAGCCATGCCTTTGCATGTATTTGCCTTGTATCTTTCCTCCTTAGTGCTTTTTGCCAGTTCTTTCCACTTCACCAAAAGCACCTTTTATTTGAATGACAGAGTTTCAACTCTCATTGTTAAATTTGAATATTTCAGAAATACAAATTCATATTTCAAACCATATGCTTTCTGTTAAATGTGCATTGCCTTTCAGTCAGAAAATCTTCTCTTCAGTTTTGCCAATCACAAAGTATGAAGCCAGGTTAAAGATGTGTGATACTCTTGAGAGAATTAAAATGTTTAAATGTTAATTTAAAGCCCAGTGATTGGGAATTTAAGCATATTCTCAAGTCAGGCATCAGAACAGGGAGGAAAAAAAAATGAAGGGCGGAAGGGCTCATCGCTTCTGTCTCAGTACTCAGAATTACAGGCTCAATTATTTACCACAGTATATAACCAGGGATTTAGAAGTGAAAAGGAAATAGGCTACCTGTTCCAGGAGGCAAGCTGGAGTCCTTCTGCTGCTTAGATTCATCTTTAAACTAGCATTTAGGATACTGAATATGAAAAAAATGCTTTTAAAATTAGAGTGAAGTCTTACACTTATAAATAAGATAGGGAAAAGCATTTATTAGAACTGAGCAGGAGTTGCTTTCTAGTAGGGAAGAAAAAAGACAGAATAGCCATCTTGCCTGATTTTTAATTATGCAGCAAAATGTTGCAACATGATAACATACCAAAAAAACGGTACTGAAAGCAGTTCTGAAAAGAGGATTGAGTTTTTTTCTCTAAGATAACTCCTGTCAGGATATTTCTTTTTATCAAGTATACTGTAAGGGTTTGAAAGTCCTTGTAAAGAAACCCTAATAAGAACACAGCTGCAAACTGTCCCATGGCAGAGGCAAGTTAGGAAATGTGGCAAGAATAATTTGGCTAAACTATAAAATTCCTAGAGATTCAAGCAAAAGAGCTGTATGTAGAGGTAGGAAATGGAAAGGGGTTTTAATTATGAAGAATGATGAAGAAAGAGCAACATTAATCTGTAGGAAAAAAATAGAAAATAAAATGAGACTGAAATAAGCATCAAACAAATAAATCTTTCTTCAAGTGCACTTCCAATACTTACAGAATACCAGATTAAAAGATGGATTGTTATCACGAGAGTCTGATAAAACCAACAAGTTTGGGTTGCATGGAGCCAGTTTTTGATTACTTTTTGTTAGAAAGATCAGTTGTGTTCATGTGACAGTTGTCGATATTAATAAAAAAATCCTGCAAGAATAGGTCAGAGTGTCTTGATGAACCAGAATCTTCAAAGCACTGCCAGACACGCCACAAGGATACTTGCAAGGATGGAAATACCGATCTGTGGTGCTTGGAAAAGAGGTTCCAGAGCAGCAAGAGCGCCGATGGGGTCACAGTATTCTAAAAGAGAAGAACAAACAGACTAACTTTAGGAATTAATCGGTCATCTTCGCTTTGAAGAAAAGGAAAACTGAATTATGCCAAAGTATATAAAGGGAAGCAGGAGCTGAGTAATAACCAATGCAGCACATGAGCAAGAATCCCTATTGTGTGGATGCAGGACTGGATTGCCGTGTTCATAAGATGAACTTGAGTTAGCACTGCTGTGTTGTCAACTTAAACAGATACCATCCTGAGAGAAACAACCAGAAACACAGTGTGGCAGGCATGAAATCTGGCTGTTACACTGCAGAAAAGATGAGGGCTAGTTCAGATGAGTCTGGATGAGAATAAGACACATCAGTGCTCACAAAATTTTTCTTTTCTTCTGCTGCCGACTTGGTACTCTCTGTTTCACAGCCATGACTTCAGCTTGACCAGCTCACTGGTCTGCTTGAAGGCACATTTCTCTTTTGTTGCTTTGTGTTTGTTTACAGCTGGTCTGATTCCTTGTGCTGGCTCAAGGGGAGTGTTAGGAGAAGAGGAGCAGTGGGCCTGTCCAGCCTGCTCCTGGTGTCATCATGGAAAGTGGATGCAGGCTGTATGGCACACTTTTAAAAAATACTTTCACACTTCTCTTTATTTGTCTTTATTTTCAGCATAGTGTTTGATTAATTACATTTAGTTGATGAAATAAATTATATTAAAGTGATATTAATTAGTCTCTGGGAAACTAGAAGAAAAAAGAAGCCTTTTTTGAAAGGCTTATATCAGTTGAAGCACTGTTAAATCAGTTCAAATGTTTGGCTAAAAAAAATTATTTTTTAATCCAATCTCAATTGAATTTAACAGAAACATTCTGTTACCTGCTTCTTTTCTTTTTTTTGGTTTCTTTTCTTCTTTCTTTCTGAAGGTAATCTGAGGGTAGAATTGTCGAAGTTCATGTCATACATTCTTTGAAAACAGAGCAGCATCAAAAGTCTTTATGTACCAGCCCTAGCAGGGCTGGAGCACTGCTGCACCACAAAGCAGAATAAGGTTTATAGTCAGAAACCGGTGTTTAATTAATGTTCAATAACATCACCAATGTGGTGATCTGAGCTAGCAGATCTATTAATTTGAAATATATTGTCTTCATTCTCCCTGTGTAAAAGGAGGGTAGATAGCATATATTTTAGTTTTATAAGTTTTCAAGTTCTTACTTATTCATCAATGCTGACTTTGAGAATAAGTAAAGCAGTGCACCTTAATTCAAGAAAGACAGGATTTGTGGACTTTGATCTTCTGAATGCCATGACCCCATGCTGTCTGTAACCCTGTGCTCTGAGGTCCCCTTTTATGAACTCTTCAAAAAATTCAAACAGACACCATTTCTTTTCATTTTTTTGTTTCTTTCTTCCCCCAGAAGTTATTTTAAATGCAGCTCTGTAACAGACAGCTAGATAGTAATCAAAAAAGTTTAATTCTAAGAAGAATAGCAGGGAAAATGCCAATGAAATTGAGTTTATCAGTTTTTTAGGTTGTATTTTAATGTCGAATAGCAGGCTGCCCTCCTTCCAGGGTCAAATTGCAAATACTCACATAATCACAGATTATTCTGAGTAGGAAGAAACTCACAGGGATCATCAAAGTCCAGCTCCTGCTCCTGCACAGGACAGCCCCAAGAATCAGGGGACACATTCAGACACATGATGTGATCTTCTCGCAGGTCATCAAAGCTAAACACACAATTACAACAGCCCAGGTTTGTTCAAGCCTGATAGTTGCTCACTATTTCACGGCACCTGGAGTCACAAAAGCACTGTGTTGAAATGAAATTATTATTTACCTCTGAATCTTAGACTGTGTTTGTGTATATGTATATGTTTAAGTGCTGCAGAGGTGGTGGATTATAATCTCAGTGATTTAAGCAAGCATCATGGCACTGATCAATAGTGGGAAGCTTTTACGGGACTACGTGGTCTGTGTTTTATTATGCCTTTTGGTTTGCTAAAATCATTCATGATTGTGTGGTCACAGCAAAAACATATGAAGCTTCTGGATATTGTAAGGCACTGGTAACCTTGTACTCCTTGCCTTCCTTTTGTAAATGGCCTCCAGGACTTTCGGAAGCCAGAAAAATAATGCAACTCTTGTGCTCTTTCCACAGGCAGGTTCAAGTACCTTTCTTTGTATTTTTAGGTGAGAGAAGAGCTAAGCCTGGCTCCTACTTTCATGTGTGGGATGAGGTCTCTGCACTGTTTTTTCCTGGTATGGTACTACAGGATGCACTGGTAACTTATAAAACTTGAGCTCTGACTTGTCCCTTCTGTTGATGTTAAAGAGTGTGGGCTCTGGAAAGAAGTAGATGTAGTATAGCATCTGATTAGGAGGAAGGTGAAATCCTCCAGGAAATCTTATGAAGATATTCTTGTTGCTTTAGTTAGGGGCAACAGCTATAAAAAAACCTGTACATGTCATATCTCTTTCGAACAGCTTGTGTGCTGCAAGGCCTCTGCTGTGGCAGAGCAATTAAATTCGATGTGGAACACGTGTAGACTACATGGGCAATATCAGGAAGGTTTTTAAATCTTGTTTTTTATTTCTAAACAGAAAGATAGTGGCTCTTCTAAAAGCATGTGCCTAGCTGTGAAGATGATGGCAAGTAAGGGGAAGATTGTGACTGGTGTTGTGATGATTTGGATAAAAAAGGAGTGGACTGAATGTACAAACTTTTCTTGAAAATTCTGAAAATTTGAAAATTATAATTGGAAGGAAAATAGATTTCATTTGGTGGATACCAGGGTTTCCATTGCCAGTATTTTCAGGAGACCTCTTTGTATAACCTAAATTAGTTCTTGCAGCAATCTTTTATCTGAAGGATATTTACGGAGCAATACCAATAGAAAAACTTAAAAAAGAAAACAAGAAGCAACTTGGGTAACTATATTTTGTATAGGAGATTGTGTATTATGTGGGAAAATCAAATGAGTAATGAAATTCTTTGAGCCATGATGGCATTCGAGAGCATTGGAAGTGGTCTAATGTGGTTAAAGGATTAGACACATCTGTGAGGATCTATGTGTCTAGACCCCTCTTACCTTTGTGTGCAGCACTAGTGAACTGATGGGTTGGCATATTGAAGGGGAACAAGGAGCAAGAAACCAGCTGCAAACATAAATTAGTTTGTCCAACAAATAACAAATTATTCCCTCGGCAGCATTCCTGGTGACAGACTTGTTTGGTTTTCGTGAGTAGCAGCTCAGTACCTCCTGAAAGAAAGCCTGTGCTGAAGCTCACTGTTAGGTGATGGCCTCAGTGCCAGAATCATGGGTAAGAGTTGGATTTTGAGAAAAATCAGGTTATATAAGAGTTGAAGAGATAACAGCTTTTCTAAAAAACTAACTACAATTAAGGGCTTTCCTCCAAATTATGAAACTTTCAAGGTAATATATATTGGGTTATTTTGTTCCTGTTCTTTATCAGGGAAGCTTCAGTTAGTAAGAAAATTTGTGTTTGCTGAACTAGAAGGGAAGGGAGTGCAGTGCTTAATCCTGGGACAATTACAGGCTTGGTGCCCAGCACCAAAAAACATGCACTGAGGAAAAAAAATGGAGACTTACAGAAGTCACACCATGCTCTGAACAAGATTGTGGCTTCACTAGGTATTACCTGATGTGTTTTCAATTAAGGGTGACAGCAGCAAAGCAAACGTCTCTCACTGCATTTGGGTTGGGACAGTACAAAATGCAAGGGGCGGAGGCTGATTTAAATAAATCAAGCAAAAGAATCCTAAGGATTTCAGGAAGACCTCCATTTGTTCAGATACCAGGAGAACAGAGAAATGAAAAAGGATGCAGCTGTGTTTTCTTTCATACTTGGAAAACTTCAGAGTGAAAACAAGTCCAAAGCAATGTTTCCTAGAAGCAGATAAGAACAGAGGAGGGGGGTAATGCTGCTCACTCAGTCTGTGGAGACCAAAGGGAGAAGCTTGATCCATCCAGGGGATTTTGAGAAAAGGAACTAGGGATAGACTGCAAAATTTCAGCTGACCTTAATGTAGGCCAGAACATTGCATTTATTAACAGTTGTTACTGTTTTATTTAAAAACCCCCAGCTTACTGAGCTTGATCATGTTAAGCCTTGACCTGGCACTCTGGTTTTCAGTCAAATAAATAGTCTGGGTTGCATTAGAAGTGTAGAGAATTATCTCTTTTAAGAAACTAATGGCAAATATTTCCATAATATCTACAGATAATAGCAAATTGCAATTGTACTCCAGCCAGCATGTATCTTCTAAATATAGTAAAGGATGTTTTGTAATTTATTTAATTGCTTAGACTTGACAAGGAGCCAGTGCTAACAAACTTGCTTTGATAGCAGTACAGTGCTTGTGGCATTCACTTGGCTTGGGAATGTAAATACTGAGAACAAATGTGTGAAATGAGCAGAGAAGCACTGAAACAGTGAACTGCTGTAAACTCCCTGCTGTTGGCCATGCAGGTGCATGAGTCCTGAGCCACAGGATCACAGAGGGACAGCTGCATGAGGGAGGGGACAGGAGTGTGACTCACACGTCCTGCAAATACAGCAAGGACAGGGCTCTTCCTGATGTTGTGATCAGGCAATTGGAACACAGTTATTTAGGGAAAATGCAAGATAATCTGTTCTGCTTCTAATTGTTGGACTTCACTTCCCACTCCATCTGTTCTGGTATCTTCCATAAAAAACCTGTGGGGATTCCTGTTGTTATGGAAAACTATTAGAAAGGCAGTACAACTGCAAGAATAAGATTTTTTTTGATTGATTTTCTAATGTTTTTGTCTCTAAAATACTGAAATTCCAGTTTCCTATTGTTTTGCCTCTATCTTCTCCCTCTGCAGCCCTCTCTCCCCAGTAGATATCATTATTTGTCCATATATGTGATTTTATATATTAAATGTAGAGATTAAGGCAACAAGTATCGGCACAAGGTTTTTTCAATATTCATATTATCATAAGAGAAATTTTCAATATCAGTTTTTCCATTATCTTCCTATGAAGTATGTGCATAATATTTATTACCTATAATCTACTTTTGTTTTAATGACCATCCTTTAATCATAAGGCTTTAGAGATGGAAAATAATTAGCTAGGCAAATGAATATTAACAATTAATGGAAGTCAAAGTAATTCCAAATAACCAACTAGTGTTTCAATGCGGAAGGTTCTGATCCAATGAAGGTCTACTTGCTTGTAAAGTTTGTTTTTATTTTTAGAATTCTTACATGAAATTACATGTGATATATAGCTATACAACTTTTCTAAATGAGTTATATATAATTATCAGTATTAGGTAAGTGATGGTGACTTTTTGGATTGACTAAATACCAGAGCTTCCATTCATTTCAGCAGCACCAGATTTCAATTTCTTTTTGGTGTTGACCTAGTTGGGAGAAGCCTACATGTATTTGAATAATAGAAATACCCCATTTCCAGATATCTGACTTTATATAAAAGGAGAATGTGGAATTCTGATAATACACCTTCATAAACAATTTCTATAAGGATAATAATGGAAATACTAACTTGATGCTCAAGCATACTGGAAATCATGTTTTAGGTTTTAGGGAGAGAATTATTTTTATAACCTGACGTCTTTTTGGTAAGTCATTCTTGAGTGCGAAGGGCTTACACTGTACAATATGTAGATAATTTGTATGTTGCAGTGAAGTTGCATCAAATGCTTCTGGGTTTCCTGAAACATGTTCTGAGAAAATGAAGTCCAAATGGAGTGCAGAATATTTGGCATATCATTTTTTATCCATATGTTGCTATGGAAGACTGGACCTGGACCAATGCTTTCTTATCACTTACCTTATGAGTGGTCCATGCAGGTGTTCTTCTTCAGGTGAGTAGCCATGATTTCTACACCAGTTCTTTCTGCCTTTCCTTGTGGCTCCTCAGAAAGCAAAACCGTCCATCTTTTGAGGATTTACCTGGTTTTATTTGCCAGGCACAGATGGGTGTGTGTAGTTTGGTTTTTAAATTCATCATTAAGCCAGGGACTATTCCATTGATATCTCAGTAGTGTTTAGGAGATATAAATACAGTGCACACTCCAGGTTTTAAAAGATTGTGTTGTCACTAGCTCTGATACTAATCATGTCAGTTCCCAAAGGAGCTGCATGCTGCCCAGGGGGGCAGAAAACTTGTTAGCATTTTTCCCGTTGTCAACTAGAGGCTGTGCCATGTCACAGATATTCTCGGCTTTTGCTTCAGGTTACTTGTAAAAATAAATTGCCTGGATAGTGAGTTATCTCTTAACATCACATTAATTTGGGAAAATTTGTTGAAGTAATGGTTTTATCTCTCCACAACTTCTTTTGACAGACTGGAATCCATATGGGTGTCATAGGTCTTATTTCTCATAATACCATATTATAAGGAAGAAATGTTTGGTCTGCTAAGTGAAATGTGAGAAAAATTAATTAAAACTCTGTATTTACTAACTTTTTTTAATGTAAGAGGGGTGCATGTGTTAATATTCACCTTCAGCAGTATTATTACTGGGATACTTCTAGAATAGATTTTTCCTTAAGTGTTTTGATATCAACACCTGCTGTTCAGAAACTCAGAATTATTTTTCTTGCACTTAACTTGTTTTTATGAGTTGATCTTAGGCATAAACAGAAACAGATGACAGCCTCTAATACCCATGTATAGCTGTAAGTGAAAAAATGAAGTTAGAAAGTTTGTAAATCCTCTAAACTGATTGTACTGGAAAGGAAAAATGACTAATATTAAGCATTGTGAAAAATCTGAAGGGCTAGTGTCTTATAAATGCCCAAACAACAGAGTATAGTGACTTGCAAATGATTGTTTTTTACCTGACAGGTAAGGGGAAAAAAACTGTGGTGGAAGCAGAATTGAGGCATGATACAATGGAAGCATCAGATAAAAGGGAAGAAAATTGTGAGTCTTTTATCATATAGTTAGACGGAGGGATTTTTACAACCATAATTTTTTTCTGCATATCGTTCCAAACAGTTGCATATAAGCAAGTGTAGGCAAGTCTTGTGTAAGTTGGGTTTTTTGGGCTTTTTTTTGTGAGTCACAGGCAATAGAGCTGAAGAGATTTTTATTCAATATGAAAGCCCTAGGTACTACCTCTGGCTGTAACCTGTTTATAAAAGTGGATTTCTTAGCCGCATGCAGAAGTAAATATTTCTGAAAATGCTGAAAATTTCCACTGACAAAATAATAGACTGTATGGACACTGTAGGGTCCGAGAAAAAGCTCAAAGGTGAACACATGCAGAATTGTCTCCAAATCCTTCTAGGGAGTTGCTTCCACCTTCTGGAGCTCAGAAGGAAAATGCTGTAACCAGAGATGACAGTGTGAGGTCTAGAGACAGGGTGGCTGTGCCCACTCTGGCTGCAGTCTTTAGCTAATTCAGCCAGCGTGGGCAAAATGAAATGAGCAATTTGTCATGCACCCTTAAAGGAGTGTTGTTGGCTCAGGCAGTGTCTCAAAAACACAGTTCTACAAAGGTGAATTGAGGAGAAGGCCCAGAACTAATCATAACAGTTACATTGCTACTGTTCTGAGGCCAGATAAGACTACTCAATATTACTGTAGAAAGTGAAGGTTCCTCATAGCTGAAAATGATCAGACAATTCAGGGATGAAAAAGGCAGCACAGCATGTCCATTACTGAAAACTGCACATAAGTAGCAGTGAGTGTCAATGTCCCTTTGGAAGTTTTCCAAGTACTGTCAATGGCACAAGCTAAAACAAATGCAACTATGTGCAATCTGAGGTGAATGTAGATTGTCCAGTGCACAGAAATTTGTCACCCAAATACTTTTGGTCAGTCCTGAGAGTGCTTCAGTTACTCTTGCACTGTTCTTGTTCTGAGTGTGGATTGCTTCCTTTGATGGGAGGATTTAAAATACTGTAGTAACATCTTTAGGTGACAGGGGGATAGGAGAGACTTGAGTATAACTTCAGATTTCTCTGTAGTGTCCTTTAAAAAAGACTTTGGAAGAGAATGCTTTCAAGTCTGAAACGTAATTCATTTCTTTAAGTAGGCTGAAATAGTTCACAAAATGTGTTTTATATGAGTATGTTTTGTGATGAAATTGTTTTTGGGTTTTTTTGTATAATCGTCTAATAATGACCTAAATCTGAGGAATTAATGAGCAAGCATTACACTTCGTTTGTGGTTTTCAGTGACAAAAAAAGCACTTAGTGAGAAAATCATGCAAGTGATAGTGTCACAAACCATTTTCAGGAGTTACAGAGAGTGAAGTTGTGTGCTTAGATTTGACTGACCTTGGCACCACTTTTACTTGAAAGGGACCAGTGATCGTTTACCATGCCCAAAGTTAAGTGTGATTCACTCTGCCAAAATACTATCTTGCTAGTGTGGAATTCTGTTTTTTCTGTGAAGCTGCAAAAGCAGGGGGCTTGTTGGTAGAGATTCTTCTTCTGTGTTGCCTGTCCCCTTGCTGCAACAGGCTAAAACTTGTTTCACTGGCCCTGGGGACATGTCTTGACACGTGATAGGAGTGATAGATGCAAGACTTTCTAATTGCTCCCCAAAAATATCACTTGTGCTGCTTAATCCATTGCACCTTATTTGTTAGAGCCCAATTAAATTTGGGCAAAGATTATAACCTTTCCTAACTTCTGTAGAAACATCAGCGTCCCGGCGCATTGCCATGTGGACATGGCTAAAGAGGAGCAGCACCAGCACCCTGTTACACAGGTACTTGTTTGTTCAGATAAGTATGTGTAGGAAGGAAAAATCTTTTACTAAAATGAGACATTTTGGGTCATCTGAAAACCTCTTTTCCTCCTCTTTGACAAGGGTAAAAGGGACCAGTGGGGATCAGTGCCTTTTGCAAAGTCCACAGCTTGCATTCCCAGTACATAGATAACTCCTGCTGTGGGAGGCAAAATTGAAGTTATAAAATACTGTTTGACAAGTATGAAGCTGAAATAAGCAAATGCCTTTACAAGAAAGAGCAGCTGTATTTATTCCAAAGATTTACAGGTAGTTTAAAACAATGTGTGTTTGATATGGTAAGTTGTCTTTATCATTACAATGCTAATGAAATGATAAACATCTGTTAAATTCATGAAGATCATGAAGCTTATCAGCAACATCTTTTTTGTGGCAGTATTCCTGCTTAGTTCAGGTCTCCATAAAGATTTGGTGGAGTAGTGGTGAGAATCTATTTGACTATTGGGAGCAATGCCAGGGTAAAACTGCCCTATTGCATTTGATTAGATGATTTTGTCATGATGCACTTCTACTTGTAATTTAGGTCACCTTGACCTGATAATTCCTTCAGAAGCTTTCAGAGGTGAGTCTGAAAGCCAAGCTTCAGTCCAACAGGGTTTGCTGATATTTGACTGGCAGTTGTTGAAGTAGTAAATTGGCAAACAAAATAATCACATTTTTTATGATTAATGCTTTCACTAATTAGTCCAGTAGGTGTATATGTTTTCTTTTCTGTGTGGACTCCAAATGTATTCTAGTCTCCTGGTTATAAATTACTGTGGCAGCAGAAACACCATGGACTGCAAAACTAGAGAGAGATTTCAGATGTCTTTTTCACATGAAAGATTCTGTGCTCAACCAAGGAGTAAAAAGAAGGTTGCATTTTTTTTCAGTAGGATGCTTTAAAGATTTTATGCCAAATGCTTTCTATACATTGAATAAGGACAGCATCAGAAAAGTAACTTTGATTTCAAATGTCAGTCACAATTTAAGTCTATTCTGTTTGTTTGTTTGGTTGGTTGGTTTTTTCTGTAAAATTGAGTTAAAATATGTAACCACAGCTTTGTTGAAGTGTATTTATGTAAAGAGAGGACAGGTCTTCTCTAACTTCACAGATCTTTAATTGCTTATGAGCTTCAAAGAGAAACTTGCAGAAGATAGATTGATGATGGCCATTTAGGTAATTGGATACAACATAGTTCCTGTTTGAATGCAACTCTGAAATCCAAATTATGTAAATCTACTGTTTCAGAAAAAGCTAGTAGAAATAATCATCATTTTTGCAGTTGAGAATACTTTCTTTGGATAAATTCTCTAGCACACTGCTTTCCTATTGATTCATATTTTCCATTATGGATATGAATAAGAGCTATAGGCATGTTAGCCTTTAGCTTTTTGACGTTTGTGACTCCACTTGAATAAGCTTTGGCTTACGGTTAATTAGGCACAACTGTCAATTAGTCTCATGGCCTTATGAAGGAACAAACCTGACATTTATGAAATTATTGGGATAGAAGAAGGGAGAAAATATTCTGGGAAAGTTTTTCAACCATATTTTTCCTTTTAAGTTGTGCAGCTCTGTTGGAGTGGTATGAAACATTCTCTCTGCATAGCTGTCATTGGCCCTTCTTTGTGCAATCATCATGCTTTTCCTATAAAAGAAAGAGAATAGATTACAGCCTGCTATTCATCTGCTAGACCATAATATGATGTTTACTGTGCTGTAGCTGAGATCAAAATTATTGTCTCTCCAACATCAACAAAATATGAGCTCAGGGCTAGTTATAAGTGTTTGGTCACCCAAAAAATCCATGTAGCCCCATCCGGCTTCTGAAATTAGCTTTCCTCTTGGATGCCATAAGATGGCCTTGAAATTGTGACTGTGGAGGCAGGACAGTGAAAAGGAGGAAAAGCTCTCCTTTGCCTTCAGTTTTGTGTATCCTTAACAGGCAGAAAGGGAGATCCCTTAGTGGAAGACTGGAGCTCACACATCCATATGGATTGCCTGGCATTTTGCAAGTGGTTACAAATGATTTGATTTTATGGGAGAAGAGAAGGAAAATTGCCTGTTTACTTTTCTAACCCTCTCCTTCTAGCTCCCTCTAAGTCCCCCTCTTATTCCCTCCTGCCCATCCCCTTCCTGGCTGGGTTAGAAAAGCTCAGATGACTTCCACAAGAAAAAGCTCAGGTATTGTGTAAGCTGTGCTTGAGACAAGGGAAGCTCCTAAGAGGCCTGTTTGCTCCCAGCTGCTGGCCACTGATGAGTGGGAGAAGGAGGTAATTATGGAGAAATTGTGACAGAGGTAGGAGAGACAGAGTGACTCACCCTCCTTTAGAGGTGTGGGACACTTATGTTCCACTGCCTGCTCCTGTCAGTGTTGAATTATTTATTCAACCCAAGAGGGACACACTGAGGGAGTTTGGGTGGTTGGTTTTTTTGGGTTGGTTTTTTTTTTTTTTGGTTGGTTTTTTTTTCACTTTGTATTTCAATGAGGGACATTTTATTTGAAATCTATTTTGTATGGTTTCAGGGAAAAAATACTCCCACAGGCATTGCTGGAAGCTGTGTACTAGGCACACTTATTGTGTGACTAGGGCAGATAGCTAGTTAAAAATGAGTATTTGGACATTTGTGCCTGTCCATTTCTTTGGGATCTTGCTGAACAGTGATTCCTAAGTGTATACAGGAAAAAATTCAGCATATAGATTTCTAGAAAACCTTTGTTTCGAGAGCTCCAATTTAGCAAATAGTTAGCATTGTGTGTAAAGAATTGTGTTCATCTATATGCTAGCTGATTATTTAATTGTTAGCTGTTTTCTAATATTTGCCTTGCACCGTAAAAAAGGCAATTTTTTACATGTAAAATAAAATGGTGTTTGTGTAGCACCTGATAGTTAGTCAAAGGAGGGAAAAAATAAAATGCAGATCACTATTTGGAAACAAACCTCTGGATTTCAGCATACATGTATTGTCTGTGCTGGCTGATCTAGCAGGCAACCATGAATTGCAAAAGCATCTGACTTTCATGGGCACCCATCCTGGCTTTTTGGCACAAGAAGAATTTTGCAGCTGCAGAAAGGATTTATTCTATCTGCCAGTGTGATTTATATACCATATGTCTTCTCTTCAGCATCTGAGTATCCATGGCCATAGGGAAGTGCTCTGCCTCATCCGTACTGTGTGTAAATAGGTTCCTTCTAATGATATTAACTCCTACAGAGCCTTTTCATCATCCCCTGTATAATTTTTTTCTTGGCAGTTGTGTCAGCTATACTGTGTGTGTTGCAGAAAGGAGAATACCATGAATTCCTGGTTTTGTTTGCTCTTGGCAGGCACTACTACACTTCCCACCCTTGTGCGCACACCTACCTTGATGATGCAGCCTTCTCTGGATATCAAACCCTTTATGTCCTTCCCTGTGGACAGCAGCTCTGCTGTTGGATTCTTCCCAAATTTTAACACAGTAAGTAAAGGTGTTTCCACATTTAGTTTCAGTGTATGCTTTCCAATCTGGTTCTAATATCCAGTACTGAAGCTACCTTAAAACAGTGCATTGCTTACACAGTTCTAGGGAGCCCTTTCTTTTTGTGCCATGGTGGTTGCTTTTCCCCTCTATGAAAGGCTTGGAGTGATGTCCAGCCTTCTCATTGGGAATGGGGCTGGTTGATTTTTAACTTGGTCTCTTGAGGTGATGTTTACACAGTGAAAAAAACAACCCTATGCTATGCTAAACATTTGAGCGGCAACAGAATGATTTGGAGCATTTTTCTGGACATGCGTATTGCTATGTGATGTAAAAAAGGTAAAAATAAAAGTTAATGGAAAGACAGGTGTGACAGGTAAGACCTAGATCCTACACCACTATGAATCAGGCTAAGTCTAATACGGCCAGGAAAGTAACTGGAGGGTATTGTTAATTGTATAATTTCAACATTAAAGTGTAAAACTGCACAGCCAGCCAATGTGAAAAATGTGAACCTGTTATTTTTGCTTTATGGTAAAGCATCTTGGGGGTTTTTTAAATCAAAAAAAATATTGCCAAAATAATACTTCTGTGGTTCTTCGTGTTTATCAGAGCAACAATTAAAAAAATACTCTCTTCCATACTTCTCACTTCTTTATCAGCTCATAAAAAGGCAATGAGCATTATCAAAATGCTTGTTTGCCATCACACTTTAGGTTAAATGCTTAAGCTAATGGCAACAGGAAGGAAAGTGAGTCATTTCTGCCCAGTCAGCAGGTACAGTGTGTTTGTAGGTGACCATCACCTGAACTGCTGTGCTTGTCACTGCGGCTGTGGGGGGTGGAAAGAGGAGCAGTGTCATCACCACCACACAGTCACCAGCTGAACCACTGCCAAGTGTCTCCTTTCACAACCTAACCGTCTGTCTGACGTTAAAACAGCAGCAGCATTATTTTTCCTCACGCCATGCAAGTACACCTTGCTGACAGGCCTTGTGCTGCAGCACGCCGTGATGTGGAGTGGTTGTGAGGTGACATGAACCAGCTTCTCTCACGTGTCAGCAGCCCAATATATGAGCAGGAGCAAATATTGCTAATTCGTTGCAAAACATGTCAGTGGAAAATGTGCATTTATCAGGGAGATGTGGGGATACGCATTTGCACAAAGATATAAAAGATTAGGAAAAAGATATGTTAAAAGAGCAGGCTCAAAACTCAATAGCTTATTAAGGAAGCAGTGTGTCATTACCATATCTATGCATGATGCAATTCATTTTAATTTTCCATCCTCTTCCAAATATTCTCAGGACTTTTGTTTGCTGCTGATTTGTTTGCTTTCCAGTTGCACAGGTATTCTAGGTGAGCTTTTTCATAGAACTGTTCATTATGACTCAGAGAAGCTTTTCTTTAGAGATGTAGTTTTAGGGTCAACCAAGCATTATTTGCTTTCTGGTGGTATTACTGAATATCAGAGTTGCAGTAACCTCTAGAGACAGATTAATTTGTATATTTACACTGGTTTTGCCTAATTTATATTTATCTGGGTTACCTTTCATTTGTCTAATTCCTGGCATGTTTATCCTTCACAACTGTCATTCCTCTCCAAACTCCTGTAGGTTTTATTAAAAATTAGACCTGGGGTAATTGGCAAACATTGTCAACTTGGTGTCTACTTTGTCCCTTGGAATTCCTGATAATTATATAAAAGTATGCTGCTATGCACCACAGATTTTGCATGTTTAAACTATTTTAAGAAACAGTAGTTCAGTATTTCTCTATTTCTAATTTGCAGACACTGCCATTTATCTTGCAGATATTGATTTTCCTTAACAGTCTTTCACAATGGACTTCAAAGCTCATTGGAAAACTAAATCATTCATGATTATTTACTGACAGGCACAATGAATGCCAGCTGTCATGCCCTTCCTTTATTTCTAACTTAGGTCAACCTTTGCAAATGTAGATTTCTAGGTTTTTGTATATGTAGTTTTGGTTTTTTTCTTTTTCATTACAAAGTGGTGACAATAGTATGTAAAAGTGTTTAAAACAATTTTTCCAGAAGATGATTTTGAGTTATAGAAGCTAAATCCAGTTGATCCATAACATATGCATCATCCAAAGAGCTGCAATCTTTTATCTTATGCAGGAAGTGAGTACTAGGAGAGCCAAAAAAGCCATCATTTGCTTTATGGATCAATCAGGAAATCTCTGCACTTCATTCATAGGAGGACTAGTCAAGGACTGCAAACTGGGAAGCCTCCAGTGTGCCTCCCTTCATCTCTTTGCCTTCCAAGGGACTGAGAGGACCCTGCCAGGGTGCTGGTTGTGCCTGCATGTGTTCACTGAAAGTAGCAGAAAGAAATGATCTGAGACAAAACTTCTTTGGATCCACCTGCATTTTCAATGGCTGTCAGAGACAGAAACATTTTTCTAAGCCTTGCCAGGAAGTGATTTCTAACTTAACATCAGTGGCCTTAAAATAGAAAAGTTTCTGCATGGGACTTAACTACCAAGGCAGAAAAACAAGGTAAAATGTATTAACTACAAACATCTTCAAAGGAGCACCCCCTACAGTTTTTTCCCAAAAGAACTTCTCTTATTTATGGAAACATATTTAAAGTTTGGGTAAACCCTTTCTTATTTAATTAACTTTGACAATTTTCAGTTCTGAAAACATCTGTGATTCTCCAGATAAAACATTAGTGTTCCCATTTTGTTTGTGGAAGTCTTTTGATCCTTAGGTTCTCTCCACAAGGAGTACTTTCAGCTGAAGCACTGAGCAGACCCTGATTTTGTAAAAGAAATGCCTACCCCAGTCATATCTTACTTTCTTGATGGAATTGTGTGGTTTAGTTTAAGCTGTCTCCCACTTCTCTTTAAATCATTATTAGTTCTAAATAATGTGGATGTATGTATAGTAATTGCCAATTCATGCCCCAATTAAATTTGTCTTTGTTCATTAGTACTTATTATATAGGAAAAATTATTTGGGGAATGATTGTACTAAGTCACTGGATATGTATCTTTATTCCTCAGTAAGGGGAATAAAACTTTTCTGTTTCAACAGATCAGCCAGAAGGGGATTTTGTAAGGGCAGGGTGAAGGATTTCGAGCAAAGAGGTACTGCAGAATAGCTGCTGTCTTCTCTGGTCTTTTCATATCAACTGTAACTAGTTTTGTCAGAACAGTAGAGGTATGATCATACTGTCAGAGTCTGAACCTGAGTTGCTGCATGGAAGGACAAACCCTCTCTCAGAAATGCTGCTGCAGTGGATCCAAAGGTGACATCACATTTGTCCTGGTGCATCAAGTTCCAAATGATCTTGCTCAGTACCCCTCTCTCTGAAATATAGAGCTTGAATCAAATTATCAGCTATTATTACCTAAAATGCTCTTGCTCATAAAAAATTGGAAAACATCATTATAGGAACTTCCCAAATTGGTACTTCCAGTTTGGGTTGGATGTGGACCAGAAGATATAGTTTAAGCATACTATAATGACTCTAAAGATGCCTTACAGTTTAACAACTTGCATATTGATTACATTTAAAAATATGTGAGTCAAGTATATAGTCAGTGGAAATCAAGGTTACATTTACTGTGATCCCCATTGTGTATTTATTATGACATAATCTTGAATTTTACACTCACTGGCTCCCACCACACAGCTTTACCTTCTGTACCATTCTGTCTCTAAACCTCTCTGATTCTTTATCTCCTGTCATCCGTCTTGTGTACTGAATGATAAAAGCATACTTTGTGATCACATCATGCTACATGTGGTAAAGTGGCTAAAAGCTAGGATTTATCTTGCAAGATCAAGATCACTGATCATCATCACTGTCTTCGTTTCCCTATATAAAGGTTGTGTACTCCCCAGAAAGAGAAATCTCAAAACTCCAGCACATTCTGCCTTGTCCTGAAATGAGAGCAGCACTTCATGACTCACATTTAGTTGAAGTGGTACAGCCAGGGACCTGTCAGTCTGCACAAAAACATTATCAGCAGCTTCTCAGATTCTATCACCATAGAAAATAATCAGCAATTCATATGCTTCTTTCTGAGTTTGTTATGGCCTCAGGGGTAATCAAAGATTAGAGCATCTCTTGTAGCTTTCACACTAGTGAAGCATTTTGCATCGAACTAACCCATGATTAGTTTCTAAATGCTAGTTCATACCCTTCATGTTTTAGAGGACACGGGGGTTAATGTGGCCTAGTTATTGCTTCAGTGTCTTATTTCTCTTCAAGTAGCTTTATGCTGATTCTTTGTATGAGAGTTCTCTCAGTCCCCTTGCAAAGTGGACCAGAGATATTTTACATCTGCCAGTGAAGGTGAGCCAGCTGGAATGTGCTGCAGGAAGGGAAGAGGAGCTGACTAGCAACTTAGTCAGAAATTTCTGACTCTTCTCCAACATTAGCCCTGCCTGGACTAAGTATCCCTGGCCTACCCCCAAGACAACTACTGGGAGGAACTAATTTTCTCTTTCCTCTTCTGCATTTTCAATTATTGCTCACATTTGTATTTGTTGCCTATCTGTTTCTCATTTGAAGGGTCCAGCAGAAGCTGAGTTCAGCAGATAAGAGCACAGGGCACCCATCACCAGCTTCACTCCCCCCTCTGCGCCAAGTGCCTCTTCTGCCTTTTTGGCAGGACACTGTGGCTTGGGAGCTTTCTCTTTCCTTAGCAGGGTCTGAATTCAGCCACTTAGCACCCTGCTGCAGTGCCAAAGTACGCTTTGCAGCACAGGATTGTGTATGGCAGGAACAGATTACAAATGCAGCCAACTGTGTGTTGCCAACTGGTTATCTACCGTCCTTTTTATCCAAGTACCCTGTCCCTGTACTCTGATTTCCCCTTTTCCTTTTTATGGAGTGCTGGAGGGACGTGACCTTTTCTAGTCCTCTCCATCTGACTCCAGAGAGGAGGTGAAATTTTTTAAGAGCTATACTTTATGTTCATTAACTGCACAGAAAGGAAATTTAAGCAATTGATTTAGGAGTATTTTGCAGGGTAGCTGGATATTTTTATTGGAGATTTTTTTTTTAAATTGAGATTTCTTTAATTAAGAAATGGTCCTGTTTTTCTTACAAACCTCTTATCCCCTTTATAGTCATGCAGGCACACAAGGACATCAGGTTTGCCTTCTATTCCTCTTGAAAACTTAAAAATATTCCTATTTCACTCTTAGTTATTAGAGATATGAAAGTTCATGTTTTTCAAGTCATAGCCAGAATCATCCAGTTCTCAACATGAGTCATCATCCTATTGCCATTTATTAAGGGAATAAAAAAGTAATAGGTATTTTCTGAGATAAAGATGAGGAAAGCAGAAGTTCAGGGACCACATAATAAAGCCCAGATTCTGTTAGCACAGACCTCTGCTCTGTGGCTAGTCTTTGCTATCTCTTGTCCAAGGACCTGGCTACAGAGCCCCTTTGCTCTCCATGTCATCATTTCCTCAATTTTCTGTAGTCCCTTTTCTTTGTGTCATTAGGCATTTTTTACCAAGCCAGGAATCCCTCTTTGTCTTTCTACAGCTTTGAGGCAAAGCAGCAGAGAAGTCTTTCAGCTGTGGTAGGGATTTTTGGAAAACCTCTTCATAGCCTGTGGAAGCCTGTGGAAAAATGTTTATTGAAGGTGGTATATTTTTCCCACAAAATACTTGAGTCTTTTCCTGAAACTTTCAGAAACCTCTGAGCTTGAAGAAAACACCTGGTAGGATACACTGAGTTAGATATCGGAAAAAAACTGCCAAAAGCAGGGGGTTGTCAGTTGATTTTTGACAGATTTTTCGGTTTCTGGTACTTTATCAGAAAGACACAGGTTCCCTAGTTGCTGTCAGGAATCTCTCAAAGATCAGTTCTGTAAAACTGGTGAGCCAAAATAAGCACTTTTCTGCCTCTTCTTCTAGTATATCATACATATAATTATGAGGGGAAAAAAAGTTTTTATTAAAATAATACAGTCAGGATTTAAGGGAGAATCTCTTCAAACATTAATTATCTTATAGATATCCCTACTGTTTTTTTTTATTATTTTTTTGAAGAGGAATTGGATGGATGAGCTTCCTTCTCTCAGTTTCCAGATCAACAGCCAGATAGAGAACCCTGTCTCTAAGGAGAAATTGGACTGACATGCACTGGTGAAGAACAGAAGTCACTAGGTGCAGCCTTTCCCTACCCCTTTGCAGGAGTCTGGCATCCACCATGTGGATTTTGAAAAACAGTTCCTAAATTGCTGTATTACATCCATTATTGCATGTAAAAGTTAATTAGGTCATCCTAATTCTTTAAAGAAATTCAATTTCTGTGTACAACTCCTACAATTTGCTGAGTCCTCTAGAAAATCTGGTCCTTGGCTGTGTGTTTTATATCTTTCTTAACAGAAAGCTTGGTGTTACTCTTTCTAAAATTTCTGCAATGTTTATTTCTTTTACTAGTCAGCACAGGAAAGCTCAGTAGCCTTTATCTACATTGAATTGCTTTCTTCTTAAATTAGTATGTTCCTGATACAAGAATGCTTTTTAAAGGGAGAAGATTGTTAATCATAAATATTTTAGGCATTGGATAACTGAAGGATGTTTTGCAAATAGACTGTGATTAAAACATCTCCCCTCAAAGCAAGCAGTCACCGAACTAGTTTAGGACACGTAATGTGTGTTTTACCACTCTGCTTACAAAGATTTTGCTAGTTCCTAATTACAAACCGAAGTTCTACAAGTTCTGAGCAAAATTCTAGAGCAGCTTAAGAGAAAAGTAATTCTCCATATGTCTGATGAAGTGGCTGCTTTTGCAGTATCCTGCCTGTACATGGTGAGCTGTCCTGCCCTGCCTTAGACTTTTGTCACATTGTTCCATGCAAAACTGGCGACTGCTGCAATAATTATTAGTTAACATATTATAAAAATGTAGCTAAAATTTAATTCTTGTCATACTCATTCCTTCGGAATGTGGCTGTCCTTGTGGTCCTTTAATCTAAATACCATCCATTTCATGACAACCTGAAGGTACCATATGGCAATTTAAAGCCCCACTGTGAAACTTGTCTTTCCTTTCCACGCCTGGAAACCAACAACACCCAGGTTTGGAGCGCTGAGCAGCTCATTTCCAGTAACAGAGCAAGGCTAATTTGAAGAGCTATATCTTCCAGACCAGTCTTCTCTATATTCAGTCTGTCCATTTTCACCATGAACTTCGGCTCCTTCCCCAGGTTACCACTAGGGAAAGAGGATCTCATTTCTTGCCCCTGTATTTGTTAAACGAGATGGATTTCTAATTGGCTTTGTTTCTCATTTACTCAAATTTAAAGAAAAAAATCCCCACCAAACATAAGGAAAAAAACCTAAACCAACAGTCTTTGATACTACATTAAGTTTCAGAACAAGCTTAATTAGAAGAATCCTTTAAAGATTTGTGTCTAAATACAGTGCTTTTTTAATCAAAAGCATTTTGAAGTTTGTTCGTGTAGTGTATGTTGTTGATAAAAAAACTGAAACAAAAACAAGAAAAACAAACCCAAATCAGAAATATCATTATTACTTTTTAAGTGAAAAAGGCCTTATTTCTTATATATGGTGAAAAGCAGAAGACAGCTGTGAAAACAGTTGTGCAATTCTTGGTTCTGATTTGCTTCTCATTTATATTTAGCCATTTTATGCCTTCATATTCAAGTCTCTATGCACATAAATTTTATCCTCTTATTAGTTCTCTTTTTTCAGTATATGCAAAGTAATAATATTAATTCATTTCAGAAGTCTAGATTTCTTATGTCTTTATTCTCTCCTGTTCACAGAATTAATCAAAAGCTCTGAATTTGTCCTTAACCTCTCAGCATAGTTCAGAACTGAAGGGGAAATTCAAGTGTACCTAATGCAATACCGTTCATCTTTGTGTTTTGGTGTTCTGGAGCAGCCTGGGAGCAGGAAAACTCGGCAAAATTTAGAGCAGACTTTTAAGTAGAAAAGGGTCATAACTAAGGACCATCTCAAAGATGAAAGGAAAAATCAGGGATCTTGTTTGCCCCATGTGCTATCTAAGCTCATTTTCCAAGTACAAACTCTTAGGCTTGAATCTTTTTGCAGGATTTTGCTGAAGGGTACTTTTTCATATTACTTTACCTATTTATATTATTTTACTGCCAGTTGGTAGTAGGTATTGTAACAGAATAGTTTTGCTCTCAGAGTATGTTATTGGATTAATTTTCAGCAAGTCTGAAACTGCAGTGTGTTTTTATTTTTTGCTGGATCTGAAGGCAAGACTGATTTTTTTTGTTTAGCTGAACACAGCTGAGTGCTCTGAATAACAGCAGCTTTAATAATGAATAGCAGTTATATAACACCTTCTATCAGATGATTTTAACGTGTTATTTAGACCTTTCAGCTTTTTTTGTGGGCTTGTAAATATTTTTATCTCCATTTTACAAATGAGTAATGTAAGGCTCAGATGAAACAACTCATGCACAGTTAAACCTGTGAGCTGGCATAGCCACACAGAGAAAGTAAACCATCTTATTCCTTGAGCATCAGCTAAACCATTGGATTTGGACTTTACTCTTTTTCTCAGGTTTGGTCTGTCATGGTCCCAGCACTTCATTTTACAGATACAAAGTATTGCACAATGGTAGAGTAGTAATCTGGATGGATTAAAAAAGAAGCTGCCCAATACTTAAAGCTGGCTCAATTTTATATAACAAAAAGCACTGATACACAGATATTTTTTTAACTTATTCTCTATTTGGTGGGTAATTCTCTTTTATCCTAAAACATTCTCAGCAGCTTTCTGTTTCTTTATTTCACCCACAAAAGTCTCCTGTCTTGTCTGGTGCAGAAAATTTGACAATTTTTATTGTAAAGGTTAAATCTATTTTTGGTGTTCTCATAACAGACTCAATCCTTTAATGTATTTACATCCTTGCTTGAGAATAAGCCTTAAAAGAAGCAGAGTACAGATTTAGAATTTTTTTTTTCTGTGGTGTCTTATCAATCTTTTCTTTGGGTCAAGTACTTCTATAGGAATCAAATATTGTATTTTCATAATCTTTTACAAACAGATTTCTAAAACAGCAAACAGCAGTGGTATTTAATTTTCAGAAAATTCTGAAAAATTAAGAGTACGACTATCTTGATTATGATTTTCTAACACAGAAATTGTTTTTAAAATGCAATACATATACAAGCATGAAGAGAAGGAAGGGCAGAGGAAATATTCACAGCACTGAAAAAATAATAGTAAAAAATAGTTTAAAGGTGTTTTATTAGTTACCTTTTGACCTCTGTGCTTAATCATATCACCTTTCATGAAAAGAAGAGAGAGATACGAAGAGCTGAGAGTTTATTTATCTTCGATTTTGATTTTTAATATCAGTTACTTGATGTAGGCTAGAGCAGCCCAAAGACAGAGCAGGCCAGAAAAGCAAAAGATTTGAAAATCCTTGGTTTTGCTTCAACTGTTCCTTTTGCTTATGTTGGTCTAACCATGATTTCAGAACTGGGTTAGGAGAAAGAAAATTCTACTGAGAAGACTAGGATTAGTCAGTAGCCTCCTGATCCTGGTCCAACAATGGTTTACAAATTCCTACTTGCAAACCTTATTGAAAGCAGTCACTGCTTCAACACAAGGTTGCCAGTGTGGTGCTGTTTTAGCCCTCTAAAGGGCTGATTCAGAAAACATCCTAAGAGAGAGAAGGATGTGTGATGGTGAAATTACTTGTGCTAGCACACAGGAGGGATAAATGTGCGCGTCAGTAAAGATTTAGGGCTCTGCTTCCCAAGTCGATGCTGAGGAAAGATGATTAATGCATTTCTTGTTAAAACAGAAAGGATGTAATGAGGTAGTTAAAGAGAAAGTATATTTGAGCATGTGTTCTGACTTTTAGTACCTGGGCTTCAATGGCATGTTGAAAATCTGAAAAACAGTTGGAGAAAGGCTAGCAAATGAATCAAGGTTTTTATTATGAACAGCTTTTTTTGTTTTGGTCTGGGTTTTTAGGTTTTTCTTTGGGGGGGGGAGGTTTGTGGGGTTTTTTTTGGTTGGTTGGTTGATTTTTTGTGGGTTTTTTTGGTGTTTTTTGGGGGTTTTTTTGTGGTTTTGTTTTTCTTTTTTATTGTAAGGAGCTTGGTTTATCAAAGAGAAGGTTAAGAGCTGACATGATTGCAGTGTATGAGTCCGGCACTATTCAGAAGGTGTTTGAGGTTTGAGTGACCTTTAATAGAGAAGCACAACTAGATTGAGTGGCTTATAATAACTCAGAAAGTATTGCTTCCCCAGTGATGTAAATGATATTGTTTGGAAACTTTTAAATCAAGCTGTTAAGATGGGTGTTTTCCCTAAAATTTAGGCTCCGATTGGCCACAAATTATTGGACTTTGTAATAGGAAGGGCTGAACCTTTTCAGTGAATGAAATCATGTCATAAATTTTTTGGGAAATCAGATGTGATAGTTCCCTCTGGCCTAACCCAAATCTGTGCATCACTTCAGACATCACTTTCAGTATTTTGTGTGATTGTGAATACAGGCACACAAAGAGAATCAGCCTCTTTCTCATTTGTCCATGCAAACTTTGCTTTAAAGGGGGAACATGCAAGAGGGTAGCACACCCAGAGGCTCTGCATTATACCATAGGACTGGATGTAAAAATGTAGGGAGGGAAATTTAGCTGCTAGGAGCTAGAGATGGAAAATCAGTCTCTGAAGTCCAAGGATATAGCCCTGCAACTCTGTTAACAGTAGAGATGTGGAATTTTCAAAAGGAAAATTAGCTGAACCTTAATCTAAAAGGAGAATGAAGTAGCTGAATGTATTGGTATTTCTAATACTTCTTTTAAGATGTAAAAGTTGTTTCCAGCTCTGGGTGTCCTTTTAGTTGTCTTGTACTAAAAATTAAGTAGAAGTATAAATATGAAAGATGTCTTTTACCTTTTTTTGGTTTTCAGTATTCACTCTTATTATGGATAGCTGTAGTATCCGATGTTAACAAGTGAATTACAGCAAGATTTTTGGTTTGTTTTAAGGTGCTTCCTGGCTGATTACACTGACTAGTAGTACTGTGTGGGGGTCACAGCTATTACAGCCACTGTTTTCCTCAGGGAAGTTGGAGCTTACTACCAAATTGAGGGGAGAGACAAACACAATGAGAAGTTGCATTCAGAGAGATTTGCCTTCCGAGTACAATGTTGTTGTATTTTAGGAATCATGTGTAAGGGAAGGGAGATACTAGTCCCAGTGGTCTGAATTCTTTATTAGTGGATGCTTATGTTTTTCTGCACTTGGGGAAAGACATCTACCCAGAATTTTAAAAAGAAAAATTAAAATCATGGACTTTCTGTAATCTGAGTATGGTTTGGTTTGATTTCTTGAGATCAAGATTTCATGCTCTGTGCAAATGTGCTGGGTGTAGGTACACTGAGAGAGCCTCCTTTAAAAAAAGTGATTAAAGCAACCATCAGTTAGACCACAGGGTTGCAGTAAAAAAACCCCTCACTAATGTTGTAATGTAATTATTCTTTTTGCTCGATGAAGTATTTGCACAAGTCTCTAAATCAGCTACTGAGAATCTGAGTCACCCCTGGTTTTGTTATTTGCCATCTACATCTGCCTGTTTTTTAACAATCCCCAGAATGTTGTGAAGAGCATAGGGACAGAGATGTAGGGAGGTAGTGTTTATAGAGCTGCAGGCTCACTCTGCAGAAATACATCTCTGGGGACACTCTGTGCTACTCAAGGAGAGCTGATGCACTGGGAATATTGATGGCTTTCCTGCAAGAAAAGAAAGTTGTTCACATCACAGAGTGATTTATGTTGGAAAAGACCCTTAAGATCATTGTGTTCAGCCATTACTGCAGCACTGCCAAGTTCACAACTGAAATATATCCCTCAGTGCCACATGTACACGTCTTTTAAATATCTCCAGGGATGGAGACTCCACCACTGCTCCTGGGTAGTGTTGCAGTGCTTGATAACCGTTTCAGTAATACATTTCTCCTTATATCCAATCTAAGCCTCCCCTGGTACAACTTGAGGGTGTTTCCTCTTGTCCTGTCACTTGTTACCTGGGAAAAGATAGTGACACTCACCTTGCACAACCTCCTTTCAGGTAGAGCTCCATCAGTAGAGCTGGCACAAGTGTTCCCGGTGATGCAAAATAAGTAATGAAATGTATAACAGAATTGCAGTGACTTGAACACTAAATTATGCTTAGAATTACTCAAATGAGAAATATGTTCCCTGTTGGAACAAAAGCGGCACAAACGTGGAGAGAACAGATTTTTGCTGGCTTGTGTTGACCAAGCATGCCAAGCATTACATCACGATGTTAATGGTTCTGATTTTGTGCTGGGCATTTTAAATATGTGCTCTGCTGAGTATGTGCATTCACTTCTGTCACTCTTTTAGTCATTGTAATATGTACAATTTTGGTAGGGGGCTGTGTATATCTGGCAGAATTTCTGATAAGCTTCAGTGTATGATCATTCTCCACAGTGGCAGTGTGCTCAGCTTTCATAACAACTGGAGCTCAAATACATGAGGAGTTACAGAACTTAATTTAGATGTTGCACTGGTAATTTATATATGCCAGCAGTTTTTTTTCTGGAGGGAAACACTGGATTATATTATTAGTTTGTGCCACATACGGTTTAAAACTTCTCTTTATCAGAGTAAACTAACATAGTATGCTGAAGGCCACTCTGTGTTTTTCAGAATCTTATTATGCCTGCTGGTTAAGTGATACTGAGTTACATCTCTTACCCCACTAGCAATATTATGTTTACAAAAGCTTGTCTAACAGTTAGCTCTATATTTAACCCAAGAGTTACATCATGATAAGGGCTAACAGGACATACATTGCCAGTCACAATTTCAAACTTTACTCAGGTTTAAGGTTATGCTTCTATTACAAAAAGACAGTGCTTACCTCCCCTCAGGATCATTGCAGTTTATTTCTGAGGCTCACAAATTGGTGTTTGTACAGTCTGCTGTATACAAGAGATCTTTCAAAATAACTTCAGAACTTCAGTTTCACCAAAAGACTTCTCCCAATGCATTTTTTTTTTCTCTTTTTGCTGTGCCTACTTTCATGTCTCTTTATAGTCTGTTTTCTTTCCCAAGAGGCACCAGAAGAATCTGTGGTACCATGATATACAACACGGCAGGATAAGAGAATTCAAGGATGAAATTCTTGAACTGTCGATGATAAGGTGTAACAACTCATCTAAAACTGCCTTTGCACCTGAGGACTAAAAGGTGGCAAATATGATGCAAGTTTTTAAAACCCATTCCATGGAGAATGAAAAAGGTTTTTTACCAGGCAAATGAACAGGTACCTCAATAAGATCAGTATAATAGAATACTTCATCCTGTAAACTGCCAATTAAGTGTCAACATAATTCCTTTGTAAAGATAAATCCTTACAAGCCTGTTTATAGGGGTCAACAAACATGTGAATAAGGATGTTAAAATCTACATAGTCTGAATTACTAACAAGGTTTTTTCACAAAATCCCTTGGCAAAGATTTTTTAGGAAAACTAAATTGGTGTAAGAGGATTCTTGCATGACAAAAAGATGCTTGGGAGGTAAGTGAGCTGAGGAAATTTGCTCCTGGCAAAGTTCGCTAAGGTAGTGAGAACTAGGAAAGACCACAAAACTGTGAAAGACCTTGATGAGACTGACAAGCCAGACAATAGTGGTTGGTAAAGTTACATCTAGACAATTCTAAAGTGAGGCACATGGAAGTAAAAATTCACAAAACTTGACATAGAAAGTAGCGTACTAGGAATTTGCCATCAAGACTTGGGAGTGAGAGCTGAGCTTTATAATAGTGGTTCCTTGAAAACATCAGCTCAGAGTTCAATACTGATCTACCCAGAGTATTTTATATGGTTCCTGTCCATATCTTCAATATATGTCATTGAATTAGTTGATTTTTGGTAGAATTGAGATGGGCAACAAGAATGTAGAAAGGAATGGAATGATTTCCATACACAGAATGACTGAGTAGCACAAAGAAAATTGGAATGTGGTACAGGTCTTACAAAATTAAAATTTATGAAAGTATATTTAAACAAAAATAATTATTTCTTGGCACTGAGGACTTGGCATTGGAAGTGTATGCAAAGAGTGCAAACTGGTTTGCACCAGTTTCAGGAGTAACTATGCAAGAGAGAGTCACGGGAATTTATCAAATACACAGAAAACACCCGAGTCTGGAAAATTTTTGGTGGGAAAATACGAAAAAAAGCAGAAAGAAATACAAAGTCTGTGCTGGCCCTGATCTGCCCTGTCTGTTGCTACACTTGTATCTTCTAGGTTTTTAAAGTTCTTGTTGCAAATGTCAGTAGCTGTAGAGTATTTCTGTCTGAATTCTCTTAATCCTTTCTCGCTTCAGTAATCTGGGTGGTTTTAACAAGAATCATTACAAAATAGATGGTATTTTCAACTTTCTTGGAAAGTCATTTTTAAATTTAACTTTTTATTAAACCAATTGAAATAGGAGAACAATACTAAAAGGTTGTTAAACCTAGTTATGGCTACCAGAGCCCTATGAATTGCTTTGTTAAATCCCCCTGTAGCATAAACAGCGTAGTGCAGATTTTTATTTGCATTTGTGGCAGCAGTTAGCTTCTGTTATTATTTTGTTTTATATATCTGGTTCTTACATACTGGTGCTTCCCACTAGGCAAATGATGCTGTGTCACTTCCTAGTAAATACCTCAACAAATATCTCTCTCCCTATTTCCTACTCCCTCCCTTCCTGCAGTGAAGAGGATAATTTTGTGTAGGGATCTAAGATCAGTTTACCCTGCATTAATCTTCCAACAGAGAGATACTGTTTTATTTTTCCAGCATGCTGTAATCCACCCCAGTTTCTGATATGTTTAAAGCATATTAATTGTTAATGTTGCACTTCTTGAATTCTAATCCTGACCAGCCTGCATGCAGGGCTCTGGTTTGGGAGGGATCATTACCCGCTCCCCTGGGGATCACAAGTGGTACTTTCTGGAGGCAGCATGAGCTGTATTATTTTTGTGGATTTTTGTCCTTGTGCTGCTACATCTGTCTGAAACTGGGACTGTGCACAGTCTGCACTGTGTGGTTGTGAAGTGCCTTGCTTCATGCCAGCGCTGTGGATTGTTATTTGGAATGCACAGAGGAGTCATTGATCCCTGCTTCTTCCCTTTGTATTTTTGTTTTTTAAGTGGGATTGCAGACACTTGTGGGTATTTTTGCTATTTCTTTTCACCGATCTCAGACACTCCAAATGGTTGAGGTACTTTTGAACATTACTCTTTTCTTCTAGATTAACTGATTAACAATTAATATTTAAGTTGAAATGTGAAATATATCTTGCATTTAAGAAAAAAATCCAACCAACTCTTCCCTAATAATACAGCAATATTTTAACATGTATAATAAATCTAATAATATATATTGACTGTCATATCTATTATAAAGTGGATGCTCAAAAAACTTTTAATCTGCATGTATAATTTTGATGTACTATGTAGGGCAATGCCATAGATGGTACAAGTCTGAAAAAGTGGGGTTTTTTCATATATTTTAACTTTTAGACTTTGAAATCTCGCTATGTCCTAGAAATAGAAGAAACAGGTAAAAAGGGCATTTATTTCAGATTTTTTTTTTAGATTTTGTCACAATTCATTGTAACAACAATTCATCATTAAATAATTCAGTAGATCATTCCAGATGAAGTGCTTGTACTTTTGTATTGTCATGTGGTACCTCTGTGGCAATGAAATACTGTATTTAGTGGCAGAAGCTGATAAAAATGAAATTATCTCTCTGGAAAATTTATTACTAATGCCATTTACAAAATCATGCATTTGGTTTTAAAATGAATGCAGCAAGAAATATATGTATCCATTGTCCAAAAAAAAAAAAAAAGGTGTTTAATATTAGGTAATACATTTGGGGAATATCTTATTAGGCAGATACAATGCAGTATGTTTTTCTTGAATGTTTTTTTTGTGTGTATACATATATGTGCAGAAAATCATCAGTAGTGCAGGCTTCTCTGGAAGCTTAAAATTTGTACTAAGGGAAAATTAAAGTCTTTATTTTCATGTTTAGAAAGTCTGCAAGCAGGTAATTTCCTGTTCTAATTCTTCAGTGGATCAGTTACTTCAGCTGTTCTCTCATCCTTTTGCAAGTCAGCTTAGTACCAAGTGTGTCTTGTGTATCACCTGGCATTAAACAGCCAGATTTGGTTTCTTCCAGTAGTACTGTAAAGGAAAAAACCATCACTGTGGTTGCAAAGCTTCAGAAAAATCTTCCTTTATAAAAAATCAAATTATTTTCTTCTGAAGTGGTTTAAAAACAAAATGGGGAAATGGGAAGTTATCTTTTGTTGTAAACTACCGCTTTTTCCCCCTCTCCTCTTTGGCAATCCATCGCTCATCTTAGATAAGAATGAGGGACCACGCATACACGGATGCTCATAGGATCATCTGGGTTGAAAGGGATCTCAGATGTCATCTGTTTCAATGTCCTGCTAAGAGCAGAATCAGTTGTGAGACCACACCAGATATTCTGCTTTCTCTTTAATTAGAAAGTTTTCTTTGAATATTTCTGCATCAGGAAATCAATTTTCATCTGTATTCATGTCACATCAGGAAGAATGACATGTTGTGACTGAGGCCTCGACACAGTCACAGTTATAAACTCTGTTTTTGGAACATCCTGTGTCGTTCCCCAGGTTTCACAGCATTAACAACAGAGCACTCTGATCCTGAGCATATTCGTGACCGACAGGAGTCCTGATATTTAGCAAAGATGTAATCAGCTCTGAGTTCCCGAAAAGGTTCAGTCAAGTCTAGGAGTAACATATTCCATTTTTTCACTTGCCTCACATTTTCTTCAGTGTTAAAGTGTTTTCTGAAGTGTGCTGAGTTTTCTGGTACAAACACTCCCTTCATGTTCCTCCCAGCTTCAGCCTTCCCATGGGCTCTGCCACTCATCAGTTCTGCATGGAAACGCTTGAGGATTGCAACCTCTTTTCCCAGCAAGTGGTATTTGTAATGGAGCCTGCAAAGGACCTCCTTTCACAAAGAGATCTCCAGGAGAGAATCTTTTTCAAATAAGGGCTAATATTTATCACTCAAAGGAAAACATGTAGAAATAAATGACATTGACTTGTCAGGGTGCAAAAGTGGTGTCTATAACATGTCTGTTGGAACAGTGGGTGATAGGGGAGGGCTTTCATTTGCAATTTAGGTGTGGTAGGAGGGCCCTGCAGCCCAGAGGATGTGCAGGGTTTGGGAAAGAACTATTTAGAAATCTGAGGATGACAGCAACAATGAAGCTGCCTTTTCTTCATCAGCTTTGGCATGCTACTAATTCCCCAACCTATGTTAAATCTAATTATTGTGAGGGCTGGAATCTTATTTCTCCTGTTTATCTCAAAAAAAAGAAAAGAGGTTTCTGCTGGAAGTGTTATTTTTTTGTTTTTTCTTCTGTGCCCTGAAAGTTCTAAATTGGTTATTGTTTGTTCTCCAGATGGACCCTGTGCAAAAAGCAGTCATAAACCATACATTTGGAGTGTCCATTCCCCCAAAGAAGAAGCAAGTCATTTCCTGTAATGTCTGCCAGCTTCGTTTTAACTCTGATGTGAGTATTGCCTATAATTAATTCTGTTTTTCTTTACTTCTTTTTTTTTTTTTTGTGCATTAGGTATAATTAATCTAAATCTCTTTTTCCCAAATAACTCGTTCCAATTCTACCTACATTCTGCTCACAGCCTGATGGGTTGGTATCCTGTCCACTCAGAGGCAGAAGTCCATAGAGCATGAACTCTTAATTTTCTTGGATAGCTCTGGCATGATATCCAATGCCATGTCCATAGGTGAGATCCCATTTGACAGTACAATAACCTTCAAAAGGTATTGGATAAAGAATTGTTTGCCTGAGGTTTTTGTTTAAAAAAAAGGGAGCTGAAGCAGAAAACCTTCCTAGTGAGTTCTTTAGGTCATACTTGCTTTTCTTCCAGAAGAAATAGGTTTTTCTTGTTGTTTATATGTCCTTGCTGATGTCTTTCCTTTTCTGAATAAAGTCACTCTTCCAATAACTTTCATTTATAATAAATATAAACACTTAGTTCTAGCTGTCATTTTGAGTATGAGAAATTCAAAGAAACAGTTTCCTGGAGGTCAATTTAAAAAAAAAAATCAATACACAAGAGTACACTGGTACTTTTAAAATATATAACCATTTAATGTTTTTTCCTAAATAGCTTGAAAATAAAAGAAATTCAAGGAAACTATATCTAAGAAAATTATGACCTTTGAGAGTTAAGGAGTATGTATTTTTGCTTGGAGACTATTATTAATGTCATTAAGTTAATAAAAATAAACTCAGATTCCCAGAGATTTTTTTAAACTGAAGGTTAAGAATAAATCCCTGAGTGATGTGTTAATATTATATATTTTTCTGTTGTAATTTTGATCTCAGAAACAGTTTGCAGGCACCTCCTTAAAGCCTTTGAGTATTTTGTGCTCCTAGAGATTTGCAGTAAAGCACCCATATTCATTACCCTGGTTTTCTCTGCCTCTTACATTGCACTTTGAAAAGTGCCTTGTAAAGTGTTTTCCCCAGTTTGCCTTTCTTGTCTAGGCTGGTAAGGATTTTGAAGCAGTGCTATCTTAGCTTCAAATTGATTTCTATATCTGTCATCATTTGACAAGCTTATTAAACTTCCTTTGAAGTGGCAATATCTGCTTAGTTAACTGATCTCAGAAGTCATTATTTTAAATTTAGTTGGCTTGTCTTTCTACTTTAAGGTTAAGATTTAAGGAGAAGAAAAAATCTTTTCTGCTCTGATACTTGGTCCAGGTATCTCCTTTGACTGATTAAATCAGGGAACCAATAACATTTTTAAAAATTTTTCTTTGGCTTCTTGCTTCTGAGGTGGATCCATCACCGGTGTGGCAGTTCAGGCTGTCCTCTCTCTTCCCTCTCCTCTTGAGGTCAGGATCCCTCTGATGATGGGTCCCATCCCCAGAGGAGTCACTCACTTTGTCCGTGCTGACAGGTGGCCAAAGAACATTTCAGGCAGATAAACTGAATCACAACTGTGTGGCTTGAAACAAACAAACAAACAAGCTGAAATGTTATATCATTTTGTACATCTATCAACCAAGCAATTTTTCCTGTCTAGACTTACAAAGTAAAACAAAAAGTGCATATCATATTCTGCTTTAAATAGTGGCATCACAAAAGCATGGCAAATTATAGCCACACTTCTTCTGGGCCAGGTGTATTCAATAGGGTGTCGTGCTCTTTCTTCCTAAATTTGATTTCTTTCTAAATTGATCCAGTTGTAGTTACTAGAAAATATCATCATCCTTTTAAAATGAATGGTTGTAAGAAAGGATGAAGCACTGTGACTGTGATAGTTTATGTGCTGAAATGCACCACCTTACTTTCTACAACAGTTTAGTTTAATTTACCAGGACATTCTCAAACAACACAGAAATTTGATTGTGGAAAGTGCTAAGGTTATGACAGTATTATGAATACCAGAAGATACTTACATACAAATCTAATTTTGTAATTGTTTCATAACCTCAACATCCAGGAATATTTGAAGAATGAGTCTTCACAGAGTACTACTTTTATTTTAAAAGCTTTCTAGCCTTTAATTGGGTTATTAAGCTTCTCCTAAGAAGCTGTACATAAGATTTTAAATTTTTCTTCAGGTTCAGTCATTTAACCTTAAGAATTATTTATCTAAGCATGTGCTACATCTTTTTTTCTGAGAGTGAGATCCTATTTTATTTGGATGTTATTCTTACCTTCCAAATAGCCACACCCTCCCATAATCTGCATTGATATTGTTTCACTGAGGTCATGGTGGTGGGGTTTTAACCAAACTCTGTAGACTCACAGTCCTTTCTTAGCTTGTTGAAACTCCTGCGCAGAAATAAAAATCCGCACTCTGCATGTATTTTTCTTTTTGGTCTCTTTGGACCAAAAATAATGTGAAATTATGCTCAGGGAATAATCTTTAAATCCGTCCTTTGTTTGCTGACTGGGGAACAAGGGAGTCATATAGGTGTGAACCTTGTAACTGCTTAATCTTTGAGGAAATCGGTTCCACCATGTGACATGCTTTTGAGTAACATCAAACTCTGTTAATCTGCATTAAAACTTCAGTGTAGCACATTGCAGAGTGACATTTGTAGTACAGTCACTCCACGCTTGCAATTTCTTCTAGTTCTACAAGACTGACACACTTCTTGTTGTTGATAAGCATTCCATTCCTTTGAACTTTCTCTGACCTAAATTATGCAATTAAATAGACTAAAAATGGCAAAACTAAACTATAAAGTGTCTTTTTTTGGTGTTTTTATTTTTATTCCCCTAAATTAATTTCACTTGCATGGTGTTTGAGGATGCTAACCTCATTCTGGTGGTGTTTTATCAATTGCACAAGAAACACACAGACAGTGGGTATTCACCTGTGAGAAGAAAACTGGTTTCCTTGCCTACAATCTTTTCCTTGTGCTGTAGACACTCACTGGTCTGAATCAATAGACCAAAAAAAAAAAAAACCAAAACAAAACTATCATACTCATCAATTTATAGTAGTCAAACCTCTCACTAAATTAATACAGTGAATTGCAAAGGTTTTGGGTTTCTTTTGCTTACGTGTCTGCATGTTTAGCTTTGGTGAGAGTGTTCTGGCATCAGATTCAGAGGCAGGGATCTGCAGCTACCTGCAGGAAAAGAAAGGTCAGAGATGGGAGGAAATTTTAAAATTTACATATTTTAAAACAGGTTGTCTTGAATGTGGGATTAAGCATGTGTTGAAGTGATGGCTTCTTTATTTTCAAAAAATGAAGTTTTTAGAATGATTTCTCTTCTGCCATATTATAATTTGAACAGTATTTTCTAACTGAACTCTTCATGATTTCCCAGTCTACAATTTTTAAAAGTACAACATGAAGAAAACCTTTGTGTACAAATTCTAAATTTTGTCTAGTCTTAATTAGATATGTCTGTCCTCTTCCAAAAAAAAGAAATTATAGATTTGACTCAGACACTCACCATAATACTCTGCCTGTCCTTTTTTAATGTTTTCAACTGCATTTTGGTCAAATTAGAGGTTGTCTATTTCTGCTAATAAATTCTGATAGAAGTAGTTTGGACACCCCTTCCAATCTCTGTCAGCTTCAGAAGAAACTGTAGTACGGAAGAGATGATCCAAAACCTTGCAAAACAGAAAAATAAAATGTCATCTCTGAAGTAACAGCAAACTAAAGTTGTCTTAATAGCCTGAACTTTGAAGTCCTTCAGGGGAATTAAATCTGTAAATGTAGCATCAACATTACAACAATGATAACTGAGGTTGCTTCAACAACATTTTTTTGCATGATCTGCTTAAAATAGCCTAGCTGGAATTCAGAGTGGGATTAGGTGCCTAAATCTAAGTGTCTTGCCATTCAAATATCTGAGGTGTCTGGGACTTCTACAACAGGCTGATTCACTGACAAAGGACAGCTGAGGACATGCCAAATTATATGAGATGCCTGCCTCTAGAATTGAGCTGAAACTGAACTCATTCAGTTTGCCTTCTGGTTTGCTTTTCCTTCTTCTTCTTTTAATTTTTTTTTTTTTGTTTTTTTTTATCTTGAAGAGGGGAGAGAGAGAAGGAGGATTCAGTGAGGAGAAAAAACATAGAAGTATAGGAATAGAGGAAGTGAAATGGGCAAAAAAATGTGAGGAGGGAATAGAGAAAAGGGCTCTTTACAAAACTTGTTTTTAATGGTGGTAGATACCAGGAGTCAAGTACAGTTGAATTAGTTTAGAAATCTCATTTTAGGAAGGATAGTGTTATGAGGATTGATAGTTAATGAGGTTGATTAAACAGTATTGTCAGTGAGAATTATTCTAGTCTGCATAGACTTCATTGTGTTATACAGGGGAACGTACTCTTTTTTAAAATAGTTTTTAAAAAAATAAAGAAAAAAGCAATATTATCCATTAACAGTTACAATTGGATATGCTTCAGTGTTTTGGAATAAACACAGGTATTTCCATCTTTGCTTCAAATTGTCTGTAAACACACCATGTTACTTTTTAATTTCTTCATGGCGATTACACAGCATGTGCTCCAGTGCAGCAATGACTGGTGTGTCAATGAAGTTCAAGCTATGACCTTGTGTTATAGTCCAGCTCAGAAAAAATGAGAAATACTCATTATTTAGTTATATTTACTACCATAAGAGACTAGGCAGTAGAAGAGGAAGAATCCTGTCCATGGAACAGATTGTGATTGTGAGTCAGATTTTACAGTATGTGAAATCCACCAAGAGGAAGGCAAGATATGCTGCGGAAGATCTAGCTTAACCTCTGAAGACATGTGGCTTTTTTCCTTTTAAGAATTCTGGGATTAATTACATGGGTTTGTGTGGTGATAATTATTATACATACTACAGACATTCTAGCAAAACCAAAAATCATCTTGAGTGAGTGTCCTGGTTCTGCCCAGGACAGCGCTGATTTTTTGCAGTAGTTGGGAGAGGCATGGCCAGGGTCTGGTGATTGTTCCACACCACCTCACATCCTTACTAGGAGCAGACAAAAGGGACTGTCTTTAAGAAGGGGCTCCTTCCACTCACATAAATGTGATGGATGGACAAGTTCCATATTATTTATTGTTGGGAACTTCTTTTTCTTATACTTTTTGTTATTAATATTGTTGCTCTTACTGCTCATCTTCTTATCTCATTGCTGTTTCCGTTTAATTGTTCTTATATTAACCTGGGATCTTTTCCTTTTGTTCCTCCATTTGGAGGGGGGAAGGGAAGTGACACATGATTTTAGCTGGAGAACTAAATTGGGGAATTCCTTTCCTAAACCACGACAGTGAGTTTATTGAATCTTTATTATACCAGTGAGAGGGTCCAGTAGCAAGAGGGCAAGGGGAGAAAATGGCTCTTTTTTATCCCATATAGACTCCTTCTCTGCCTACCCCTGGCTTGTTCTTTCTGATTCCTTCTGGCCACCAGAAGAATCTGCAGCATTTTCCTCAACTAGTGTGTGGCAATAAGTCTCCCAGCAGCTGTGGAGCTTTGGCCCCAAAATGTCTATTCTGTTATGGCATCTGACGCTGTAGCCTGCAGCCATAAGGGAAAAGTGAGTTGTAGTTGGAAGGATATTTGTTTGATTTCTGCAGAATTGCTCTTTTCTCCTTATCTGAATCATTACCTTGTTTTCAAGTAGTTTCTCTGCTCTTCTCCCTCATTATTTTTATTTTATTGTTTAGTCTTGAGGTTGTTGGGATTATTCAGCCTGGAGAAAAGGAGGCTCAGAGTTACCTTATCACTTTCTATGCCTAGCTGAAATAAGGTTGTACCAAGGTGGGTGTCAGTCTCTTCTCCAGGAAACAAGTGATAGGATGAGAAAAAACTGCTTCAAGTTGGGCCAGAGGAGGCTAGATTGGATATTAGGAGAAGTTTCTTCACCAACAGGAAGTTGTCAAACATTAGAACAGACTGTCCAGGGAAGTGGTGGAGTCACCATCCCCTCAAGGTGTAGGGACATGTTTTAAAAGATGTGTAGGGACATGTTTTAGTGGTGAACGTGGCATTGCTGGGTTAAAATTTGAACTTGCTCTTAAAGGCCCTTTCCAACCCTAAAGATTCTGTGATAGTCCACAGAGTTTTAGGAGCTTAGGCACTATACAATAATGTCAGTACTAATCTAATCCCTTTTTCCAGCAGCCAGGCTTCTCTATAGCCCAAACTTGCAAATACATGATGCCGGCAGTCCACATGTTGTTGTTCTGATTTTTGTTTGGTGGTGTTCTTTTTGTAAACAGATTTTTTCATCTGTTGATCCTGCCTAAAATAAGTTTCTTCTTCCCTCTGTACACTTTCTATTTCTTATAGAAATGTCTTTGGTTGTGGTACAGCCTGGTAGCCACCATCTTGTTCATAGGGTAAAATTGTATTGAAAAAAACTTGTGTGTGCACAGTGTGCTGATGTGTGGGTAATGACTGCAATTCAGCCCTGATTTTTGGTGTCACCTCAGAAATCAGGAGATGACTTAAAAATCAGGGGGAAATACCTTGTAGGCAAATCAGAAAAGCAGATATAACAATTTGGCATGAAGAGACAATGAAGGTTATCTTACTGTTGAATGCATTTAAAGCTAATAAAGATGATGAGATGATAGTGCTCATCTTTTTAAAAAGCCATAAGGCAAATTTTTAAAGTTTACCAAAAATAGACTTTGCAGATTTAAATAAATCATTCATGTTGTCAAAAGGATAATAAACAAAATAATCAATAGCATCACATAAAAATCTACAGAACTGTCATTTTCTTCTGTCAAACGTTTCACATTTTTCTTATTTATAAGACTACATTGATTCTTTCGGTATGGAAGGTAGTGAAGCAGATAGGAGGTAATTAAAAGCATAAATCTCAGGAACTTGTGAAGGTAATTTTCTGTTTTGTAGACAGAACTGACAAAATGATGAAAGTTGTTAGCTCCAACATGACAGAAATACTGCATGATTATAGGGTACAGGGTTATAACATGATGGAAGTTCTGTTCAAATAACAGGTATTTAATGGAGCTTTTAACTAAGTTTGGTAAGCTATTTAAAATATGAGTTGACTTCTTATGACATGGCTGATATTCACAGCTCCTTAGTTTTTCTGTGTTCTTTTCAATAATAATTTACTTTACTATTTTGAGCCATTAGGTTTTAGAAATCCATAAGGATGGAATTGAAAAGCTAATGCATAGCTTCGGAGTAAAAAATGTATGAACATGCCAGGTTTGCAGATTTCTTCAATTACATCTATTATTAATAACAGATGAGATAAAACTACATTTTTCAACACTACTTCCTAATTTATCATGTAATTTTTATTACAGTTATGATTCTAGTCTAAATTCTTCTTAATTTATATACTCAAATAAATGTGCATGCTCTTACAGAACGGTTCTAACAGGTAAACTAAGTGATCAAACATTTTGTAGACATCTTACTATTAAAAAAGCTTTCTAGTTTAGGATCTGCTGTGAATTAAATTAACAGCATGTTACAATCATAAATACCTCTCTCCTCCTGTCTTGTTAGTTTCCTTCTGTAGCAGGACCACTGCCAATGTAATCAACTTGATGTATAAAAGTGGGCATGAACACAGGTGTTGAGAGGTGCTCTTTGTACAATATACATAATGGCTATACTTGGGACATGTTTATTTTTTTAGCTTGAATTTATGAAAAAAATGTTGTGATATGCAGGAAAAAAATCATCTTTGTAACTACTTCATGACAGAATGGAAGTTTTCAGAATTATTATATATCTGTTCAGTCTTTCAGTTCTTTCATTTTCTGTGGTTGAACTGCTACTGGCAGAGCCTTTTATGGTATATTCAACAAAATATTTTTCATTCGAGATCACCAATTGTATCAACACCAAATGAACACAGGATTTGAGATAGAATCATTGAGGGTGGAAAAGTCCTCTCAGATAATCAAGTCCAACCATCACCATGTTCACCACTAAACCGTATCCCCAAGCACCACACAGTTTCAAGGGCATTGACTCCACCACTTCAGGGCAGCCTGTTAGAGTTAGGACTGCTGTTGAGAGTATTTGCCATCCAGGGTGGAATTCCTGCTTTAAGAAGGTGCAGTAGTGATTGAGAAGTAGGAGCTGTGAGCCAGCATGTTCAGTTCCATTTAGTTGTGGCACTCACCTAATATTGCACAGCTCAAGGCACGAACCTGCATTTCCCACATGGATGCTTCAGAGTCTCCACTTATTTCTGCATTTCTCCTCCTTTCTGTCCATGCAGATCCACATATATTTAACTGTCTATGTTAATTACCAGACTGGATGATATGGTAGCAGATTCAAGCATTCAGCTAAAGAGTTGATGGTACCATTGTCTTATTTCCATGAAGAACTAATGAAGGCCTACTTCAGCTGATCTTGAAAAAAAACCTGTAAAAAATCTTGATCTCACACACAGATGCACTGAACCTTTAGACTTAGTCAAGCCTTTCGTCAGGTTAATATTTCTTTGTGTAGCAATAAATTCCGTTAATTAGTCATTCACATCACAAGTACATTCTAAAACTCAGTCACTTGTGAACTGTCAAAATGAATCATGTGGATTTCAAATACACTGTCAGTCATTGCCCCTGATGGGGAATATTCTGTCATCTTTTGTACTAAAGTCTTGCCTGTAGTTCAGAGTTTTCTTAAAGGTAATACTGCTATCAATGAATCCATATGATCTACCTGTTTCCTGGTTATCTAGATCTTTCATATATGCAGATTTATAAACTTTCTACAAAGTAAAACTACTGAAATTGTTTTAAGCACTACAATATGCTAGTGGTCTTTCACATTCTTTTTCAGAAGCATGTTTACATGTAGAAGATAATTTAAATCAATGATGTTTTATTAAATGCAGTCTAGTATATAAGGCTATTGTATATGTATTGTATGTAGTCATATAGTTTAACGTTCTGCTTGGATTTCAAACTTAATAATTTGTAGTTGAAAGTAGCAATTAAATGCAGATTTTAAATAAAATATAGCATTTGGGTCATTTTTAAGAGCACAAAAAGTTATCCTTTCTTACAGCCAAGTCATTAATCCTTATAACATAGAGGCTTTCTTAAAATTAAAACATTCATAAGACTTGATTGGTTGGGGGTTTTTAATTGGTACTAAAAAACTGTGGATAGAACTAAGGTGTATAAATTTTAAGGTGTATAAATTAGAAAAATTATGGGAAAAGATTACATAATTATTTGTCTGTCAATTTTATTCTTAATTATTTGCAACTTAATTTAAAATACAGCTATTCACTAAGCCATGGTCTTACAAATATGTAGACATATTTTTTTTTTTTTATGCATAAAATATGCATCCCATTGATCAAAAAGTAGTGCCAGACAACAACTTTTTGGAACACTTTCTTTAAGTTTGGCCTGTCAGTACAAAGGTATTTTTTTGCATTCTGATTCATAATATCACATTTATGGCAGCTTAAAGCTTTTCCTAGTAAGGTTCATTAAACCTTACTATCCAGTACTTGATGACCTTCTGTGCTGACTAATAAATAGACAGGTTCTTTTTTAAAATGTTGCAATGTATATAAATCAAGCTAATAGATTATAGTCAGTTTTAAATTCAATTCAAAATTAAACTTTCCTTTCAGTTAAGTAGTTCTTTCATAGAAATATTTTTTTATTCCACTTTCTACAAAATAGCCTCCTCACCTATTCTGCATTTAATTTAAAAATTGTAATAATGATAATTCAATGGTGAGGTTTAATAACAACTATGTAAGCAATAGATGTAACTTAATCTTTCTGAAATGAAAAACAAATATTTAAATAATTTTGAATTGAACTGTAGAATGAATTAATCCCTACAGTAAATGCAGCTGTATACACTGGAATAAAGTATTTTGCAATTAAAATCATTATAGTACATGAATATAGAACGATATTTTGAGATAACAGATTCTCATTTTAGTTTTTCCTGATTTTTTTATTTTCTCAAATATTGTTTTGCTAATACAGAATTTGCATGAATTAGTTGTACTTAATGATGATCAAAAAATACCTTCAGTATCTATTTAAAAAATTGCATGCCAAAGATATTTACTCTTAAGTTAACTTTGTGTTTTAATGGGGGTTTATATTAAAATTGGTAAAGTATCTTTCTTTATGTTGATGACTTTTGAACCCTATGTGTTCACAGCTTCCTCTGGATTACCAGAGCAAATGAAAATAAACTTTCAGCTTCTTGCCTGAACTAAAAATGAAAATTATATATGTCACAACTTATTTCAGAGATAAGTCTAGTATTTCAATGATTTAGTCTACACAGCTCGTAACCTCAGCTCTACTGCTGTATTTGTGTCAAAAGCACGTTTTAAGTGAGACTTGGAACAACTATGTTTGCCTTTAATACGGCACTTTTGCAAATATTTTATTAAATTAGAGTTATTAATGATCAGGAAATTAATAATCACATTAATTGGTATGAGTAATAATCAGAACTTGAGTTCCAATTTCAGATTGCCTCAGCTGCCCTTTTTTCTTTTGCTTGCTATGACTCCAGAAAATTCCAAAGGTTTACATAACATGGTGACACAACATTTCAGTCACCAAAAGGCAGCTGAATCAAATTATTTATCCCACAGTACATAAAAAGCAAAGTCTGAACTTCAAGTGTGTCTGAAAGGACTAGAAAGTAGTGCTTATGTGGTTAGGAAAGATTGCTTCAATACTTTGATTGCTCCTCTAACTTCATGCTTGGAAAGAGTATCTGTGTTTCTATTCACAGAACAGAGATGAGTTGAAAAAGCCTAAAAACCAAAGGTTTGGCAATATCTAGTCCCTGGAACTCAAACTTGACCAAGTCAATGTAGAAACAAATAGTACATGCTTAAATGACAAAGTGAGGCACTGAAACCATTTTTTAAAGGTAGATTTTTGCATCCCCTAACTACTTTAAAATCCAACCTGGAGAATCCCTCCTGCCCCCAAAGGAATATGGTCCAGTTTGAGCAGTATTGAAGAAGGATGGCATTTCCAAACCCCCGCTTAGATTGGTCACAGCAATACTTTTTGGCCTTATAATGTACAACTATGAATTTGATAGATTATGATAATTAGAAAGCTTAAAAATTAGTCCATTCACCATGAAGCTTTGCTTGTTATTATGGAAATCTTAATTTTAATTCTGCCTGGGCTTGTTTGTTCTCAACAGGTTTCATGTACACTATATGAGGATTGAATGAAGGGAATCAAAGACTGTAGTAGGTTATTACTGATATTGCAGGCATTATTATTGCAAATATCAGCAGAAAGGCTTATTATCAAGGATTTGACTTACTAAGTCTTTCTCATGAGTGCATTTATGTCTCTTATGTCATAGCTTTGGCCTCAGGCAGCATATGATCCTATCAACAGCACACATATGCGCAGAGCATAGAGTTCAAATATTTAAAGGGACATCATCAACTTGAGGAGGCTTGAGTGGACAATCTTGTACTTGCTATTATTAAAAGTTAAAATTATTGGAATGCAAAGGGTATATTCACCCCAATGTATATATTCACCCCAATTTTCAGCCCCACTTTTTGTACGCTGCAACGTGTGGATAGTTTATTGAATTTTGTTGGTGGTACACACCCCTTCTGGTGCATCATGTCGCAACTGCAAAGCTTAAGAGAAATGGATAAAACCCAGCAAAGGTGGAGAGAGACAGGGCGGGACTCCTGTGCCTCATAAGGCACATGGGCATAGCAGGGCACAAACAGGGCTGTGCTCCTCTGCCCGCATTCAGAACTGGAGAGAGAAACAACCCAGAAGTTGACAAGTGTCCCTTTAAGTAGTGCACGTAGTACTTAGTGGTATAGCTGGTTAGTTGGTTCTTTATAATCCTTAAATTGTGTTTGTATGCGTGTTAATATTTCAAAGGTTTTAAAATCAAGAAATATTTTAATAGCAACTGATGAGTAAACTCTTTACTGTTTTTATAATAAAGTTTTTAAAAGACACCTCACTTACAGAGGAATTCAAAATGAAATTAATCTAGCAGCCTTTCTTACTGAATGCTTGCTTACTAAAATCTCCTGTGAAAGGAAAGATGCACCCACAACAGCATACACTGTCCTTCAGAGTTGGAAAGCACTGTGTTTCATGGACTCTATAATCACTTAAGTTCTGGTGTGTAAGAACTTCACTCCTCTATTTTAGCAACAATTCTCCATCAGTTTAATGGTGCCATTAACTTGTGTGAGGATTCCAACATGCTGTCTGTTCTCTTGTCTGCTCCAGCTGTTTCTACTCTTCACTTCTACTCTACCATATGATAAAGCTGTTATTATATGCGACTCTGTTGTAATGGCCAATTCTGCTGGTCTTAAAACAGTTTTCCTCATTATGGCAGCACTCCTTATGGAGTTCAAGCATCTTAGATATTATAGTTCTCTTTATAAAAAGCATGTGACTTTTTTCATGGCTCGCTTCATTTAGCACAGCAAACTAAATAAAATAGTCGATAATTGATTGACGAGAGAGAATGAATGTGGTTTTGCATGAACACAGTGGAAGTTTACTTGCACTGATGTTTTTATATGCCAGGTGCCAAGATGTGCGTAGAAGAAGCATGCTTTCTCTGAGTGTTTTAATTTGAAGTAAACAACAATATTAACTTCTTTGGTTAATATGTAACCTTCAATAGAGGCACCTAGTGGTATGCCTGAAATAATGTTTTAAAATCGTGTTCGGAAATATTAATAAAGCAAAGCTACTGCTGAATAGTACAATGTAATGAAAACAGACTGTTTTGGATAGGAATTATCTGGTAACTTAATTTATTAAGAAGTCAAGAGAAACACATTGGCTGAAATTTCCAAGCTTTGGAGTTTGTATTAAGTATGTAGTTCCTTAGTTTTGCTTCCAGCAAAGTGGCCTGCTTTGTCAAGGCATCTGATTTTATAGAGTCAGGAACAATGAAGGGGACTCAATATCACTGAAAAGAATGGGTAGATATTTATGTGTTTAGCTTTAGCTGTGCAACTTCAAATACACTTACCTAGTTTCTGAAGATGGTTTTAAGGCAAAGGTGAAGTAAACACCTCAGTACATATTTCTGCTGTTCTGTTTGGGCAGATTAAGATGAAATAAATAATAATAATTTTAAAAAGCTCCTCTTCTTCCTGTCCTTCAGGTTCAAATTTTCTTAGTATCTAAAAAATAATATTCAAGGCAATTTATAAAGCAATCAGGACTGACAAGTATTTAGTTTTCTATGTTGTACTGGGATTTACTGAAGTTTGTAGGTATGGTGTTTACTCATTTTTTTCTTCTTGTTTGATCTAATAGTGAAGAAATATTTTTTCAATTTTCAATTGTCTCAGTTGGTGTTAGTGTGACGGTGAAAGCATTTTATGACATCTGTACTAGATCAAACAGAAGGAAAAATGGATTATTTAATCCTGTTTCAGCACAGTACATCTTTCTAACTGAAAGCAATAAAGACTGGGAATACCACATGAAAATTGAGTAGCATCTTTCTGAATTGGATGTGTTTACGTTTGTATAGTTCTTTAAATCTTTAAGCACCACAGAAGTGAAGAATTATGTTAGAAGTGACAGAGCTTTATATAATGTTAGAGCCTCTTTTTCCAAGTTACTGACAACATACAATATTCATTAAAATCCTGTCAGTTGAATATATAAAAACTTGCATCCACGAAAACTGTTAGTATAAAGCTATTAAAATTTATTAGGTGGAATAATATGGTGCCTACTATTGAAAGTGTCACTTTTCTGCCTTGTCATCCATTGTATTATATACAAGTGCAAAAAAATGTGAGCCTGATTTGTTCTCCTTTGTAGAGCCAGGCCGAGGCCCACTACAAAGGAAGTAAACATGCCAAGAAGGTGAAAGCACTAGAGGCAACGAAAAACAAACCCAAAACTGGTTCTTCCAAGGACAGCGCAAAGGTTAACTCGGGCTGCTCCACCACGCCAGTCACAGCCAACATCTCTGACAAATCAGGTCAATGGAAACTTTTTGTTCTGTACATCCTTTGCTTTCTCCTTTTTTTGTGTTTGTATGAGAGAATTTGGTTGCATGATGGTGATATTTACTGTGCTTTCTTGTACAGAATTGATTTGTTTTGATACTCTCAAATTGGTTTTCATGCCTGTGAAACAACTGGTGCCCCTGAATGCTAAAGTGTATTTTTTTTAAACCTGTGAAATTTAGTATTATAAAATATGGATGTTCTTATGGCAGTAGTGGATGGATGGGGGTGAAGGGTGAATTCTGAGTTATATATTTAGCTGAAGCACAAAACACCTTTGTAAGAAGTTTTTCCTTTGTGAATAAGACGATGTTGCTCTAATAGGAAAAACACCTACAGAAATGTGAAGCCTCATGGCCTGGGTATTTCCTGAATTTCACAGCTCATTGGTGCTTCAAAATTGCATTTTTCTTTTTTTTTTGTTTTTTACCCTCCAGATGAGTAATCTGAGGAAGATCAGCAGCACTAAAAGCACTGGAATTGCTATCGAGTTTCTGCTCTGTCCGTGTTGTATTACTAAATGAAACAGGAGACTTTCATGAACTCGCTGACAGTGTTGTTCAGGAGAAGCCCCCTACCGTGGATTACCCAGCTGTCAGTCCAGTGGACTACTGCTGATAAATTTGCTTCTGTCTAGGGAGACCTTTATTATCCTCTTCACCAGAGCTGATCTTGACTCAGGTGCCATGAGGTGAATAACAGTTTTTTGACACGCACATAAAAATAACCAAAAAACCCCAAAAAATACAACTCAGAAAAAATATCAGTGACTATTTGTCATGCTGTTGTTTTTACAGCAGCTCCAAAACTATCTGTGGGTCCTTAACAATGATGGTGGATGTCAAATTTTGCGTTGATTTACCTAGAAAATCACATTTTAGTTTTGAGAGAGATGAGCTAAGTCCAAGTAGCATCTTCAGGTAAACAAGACATGCTACCATAAAACAGTAGCAATTTTCCATTGATCTAAATATAAGGTGGACTATTGAACAGAAAGAGATTTAAAATATTTTATAAATATTTTACTCCTGAAATATTGAAAATAGCTTTTTTTAAGATAACTCACTGCTCTAGGTATACGTGGTGAGAACTCGGACAACTGCCAAAGTAAAATATCAGTTAAGACTTTAGAGGATTTAGCATGTTAAGAATTCATCTATGGTAACATAATTTTATAATGCCCTCCCCTTCCAATGCCAAGCATTGAGGCCCAGATAGCAAAAGTTTTGTCATCTTTTTCAAACTCCATCTTTCTCTTCCAGAAACCATCTGGAGCTGTTTTGTGTTTCCTTTGCCAGACTATGCGGTCTGAATTGAATTAATTCTTTTCTTTCCTCTGCAATGTATCTAAAATCTCTATTCAGTTTTTGATAAAATAATACAACAGTCAAAAGGGAAACCTGCTTTTGCTATTTTTTTTAATTGCCCTGTTTTGACAGTGTGTTGTTATGCTATTAATTGCTCTGTACAAATTAGACAGATTACCATCTGTGTCTGTTGGATTACAGCACTGCAACTGTTTCTACATTAAAAATAAATCCCAGTTGCAATTTAGTTAAACACTTTCTTCCCATCAGGAGAACAGTGGGATTCTCTGTGGAGAGTAGGCTCCTCAAAGCCTCATACTGCTGTACAGGAGACTGGCATGGACTGTACTGGAGGATGGCATGTTTGGGAGGAAAACACCTGAACTTGGAGCAAATTTTCTGTATTTGTAGGGAAAACTGGTCACAGAGATGGGGACCAACTTTAAGACTGGAGGTTTTACCAGACTTGCAACAAACCATAGTTTTGTTCAGCTACAGTTTCCCTTACAGATACTATTGACCATCTATTCTTTGAAATTTGTTTATCTCCTTAACATAATGCTTATTGCAACTAAAGCGGTCCCTAAACTGCCATTGACTAGTGTTTTTGGCTTTTTCTGGCTTTTGGGGGTTGGTTTTTTTGGGTTTGGTTTAGTTTTTGGGGTTTATTTTTTGTTTATTTGTTTGTTTGTTTTTTATTTGGAACAAAAATTAACTTATACCATTTTTTCTGAATCTTTTAATGCAGCTTTAATTCTTTGAGAAATGCACTAGTACTAGATATTAGCTTTTTAGGAATATTTTCATTTTCCTTAGAATATCTCTAATACTAAGAATTTCAGTTCATGTGTGTATTTGTGTTCTTTTTTTATCCTGATTTCCAGAGGAAATGAGACTTAGGGTCATATAATCATTGTTATTTTCTGGCTGTGCCTTCACAATTTTGACTATATTGCCTAGTGTGCAAAAACAAAAACCCAAACAAACAAAAAAAAAGTATAGATAGATTTTAATCCTATAAATCCTATAAATAAGTTCTATAAATCCTAGAAGTTTGACGAAAATTGGCACCTCGATAGAAGAGAAATCCTAACTTATGGTCTATCCTGAAAGATGCTGCCACGTGAGCTCTGTTTTGCTTGACCTGCTGACTGACCAAGCACTTTGCCTTCAGGATGGGACAGTTGAAAGTGTGTATGTGTGCTGTAGGTCTGAAGAAAAATTGCTTTAGAAGTACTAAAGCATTTAGTAAACTAAATTAGATCAAGGAAGAGAATTAAATTCCACCACTTGGGAAGCTGTTGTTTAGCCATTGTACTTTAGGGAGTTCCTGAGAAATGTTCATCAATTAGTAAATAATTTCTGGTGTCTTTTTCTAGTGTATGTAAGAGTAGAAAGAGAAGTGAAACAGAGGAGACAGTCATAAGTTCTTGTGATCTATTTTTATGTGCTCTTCTTCCATGTGTATTAGTGCAGAAGGGGTAGGGAGCATTACAGTAAACTGATAATCTGCAATTATTCTCTTACATAGGTCTGATAATAAAGGGGCACAACAGGCATGAGTAGCACCCTTTCTGATGTGCTGTCAGTTTGAATGAGATCCTGATGAATGCTTTGGAGCTCTCCAGACAGAACAGTTGTTAAATATTGAACTAAAATGTAAGGTTAAGTTTGCTGCAGAGCTGTGTGTTCTTTGAGTCAGACATAACATGAAGTCCAAAACACTTACTGGTCAGAAATCACCACTATAGTACTAACAGAAAAAATAATTTCACTTTTGGTTCAGCTAGTGATGAATCTATCAAAGGCAAAACACCAATTCATCCAGTCTTTATTTTTCAAAAGTATGATGCAGTGGTCTCTCTACAGCTGTTCCTTTCAGCTTGAGAAACGTGGCTTAAAGGTACAAAAGTTAAATTAATCTTTAAGGATTTTTGGGATAGTTTCAGAAGAACGTGGGCTCCTGTAGTCAAACATGGCTTCAGCCAAACAGAGAGGCTTGGCTATGGTCTGAGCATGACAACGCCCACATTGTGATAGAGAGTCCTTCTCTGCTATTGTTAACAATAGAGTGAGACTTGGAAATGGCATTTGTAAATTGATCATCAGCAAACATATAATTATAAAGCCATAGCGAAGGGATGGTGCAGGTGGCTGCATCCTAAGTGGACATCAATGGGTTTAACTGAACAAGTTAAACTCTAACTTTGTTAGGCTACTATGTGATTTCATTGTCTAAGCTTCCAGCTCCTCCCTGTTCAGAAAATACTGACTTATTGGCACTTGTAAATAGCACCACCCTACCCCATTCACACTGCAGACAGGAAAAAATTGCCCCAGGTTGTGTGAAAAAGTTGTTGCTCTCCTGCTATAGCTGGGCTATCTCTGCTTTTCCTGATAGGTATTTGGAGGTGGCCATGGGGGATGTGTCCATAACCTGTCTCCCACACAGTTTCTCAAACCACACAGGAAAAGTCCGGTAATGGCTATATAGCAGTTTTATATGCTAGAAAATCACTACTGTGACCCTGCAAGCTTTTTTGTAGCTGCTTTGAGATGTGGTTACAGAAGAGCTCTCTTAATAGCACTAGAAGCTTCTCCTGTTGTGGTGGGTTGATCCTGGCTGGATGCCGGGTGCTCGGCAAAGCCACTCTACCACTCCCACCCTCAGCTGGGCAGGGGAGAGAAAATATAGCAAAAAGCTCGTGAGTCAAGTTCTGTCAAACATAAGGGAAGCTTCTGATAGCCTCTCACAGAAGCCACCTCTGTAGCCCTCCCACTACCAAAGCTTAACCATGCAAACTCAGTATTGGGCAAAGATTCCCTTCCCTCCCAGTGGGAGCCCAGGGTTTTCAAATGGCTACACAGAAGGATATGTATATGTATGGCATTGCTTTAGGAAAGGGCAAAGACAATAACCAGTACATAACATAGTTTAGAATGTTTGAAGTGTGGTTTAAGTATAGCTCTAAGAATGCAGTAGAAGATGGTGTCTGTGACCCCAGGTCAGCATAGTCTAGATGCTTACAGTGATGAATCCTTCGGGAATGCATGTGATAATGACTGCACTGAAATGTCACTGTTTACTTATCAAGCAAAGAGGAATTCTTTGATCCTACTTTTAAATCAAAATAAATAGTTCAAAACGAAGCATACAAATTATGTGGTATCCACTTCTTTGCATTTTGCTTTGATATGAAAATTGGAAAGTAAATGCAACTGTTTTAAAGTACTCGAGTCAAAATCATATTTCAGATTATAAAAGATAAGATTTTTTTTGGCCTTTGATCATTCTCTGTATGCTCTATTGGCCTCGTGCCTGTTTGTGAAATGATAGGTATGGGCATTTCAGTCTTCATTGCAGTAAAAGCAGAAGACTGCTATTTGGGAATTAATAGGTAGAGATAAACCCTTGGCTGCTCTATGAAACCCCATTTTGTTCAGCTAGAGGAACAGAGAACATTACACATCTAACTTGGCCAAACGCTAGAACCTGTTTCAAATCCTGATCCTTTGTACTACAGCTTTGCTCTGGGGCACTGTCTCAGCACAGCTCAAAGGCAGTGCACAGGGTCATAATGATGACATACCAGCGTATGAGCAGTCCTGGGCTGATCTGCTGTGTATGGCAAGAACAGTGGGAAAGGACTGCAAAGGTTTTTGCCAGCTTCAAGGTCCTGAGTGTGTTCTGTAAGAGTTATTCCAGTAGTTACAGCTGCATAACTCAAAGCAACTGGAGGTTATTCTGAGGAACATTGTCATACCAGAGTGTGGCACACTGAGTGAACTAGATCACATTTGGAAAATAACCTGGACCTGTTGATGGACCTAATAAATTACTTAATGTCCTGTAGACATATGGTAATTAGTTGTCCCATTAGACAGGATTGGCAACTCCAGGCTTTATCACACTTAAAAAAGTTGACCTTGTAACCTTGTCTGTGGATTTTAGTTCATCAAGGACTATCACATGTGATGCTTTCACAGCAAAACTGACTGTTTTTTCCTTTTATTCCCAAAGTAGCATGCAACATGCTGAATCACGTTTATTAAGGAAACTTATGGTGGGTTGGATTTCTCCATTGTCCCCATTGCCAGTGCTGTGTATTCATCAGCTACCAAAGAGGTGAAACGTACTGGTGGAGAGCTCAGTTTGTATTTCACAAGTCCACTATCAGGACACTCCCTTACTCATCTTGCTCTCACTGCTTATTTTAAAAATCTTTCTGCCAGTGCTTAAATTCTAAACTTTTACCTAAGTATACATTTTAAACTTGATTATACTTATTTACTTTTACGCCTCTACTTTATTTGGACTAATGCAAAAAATTATGCCAGCTCTCTTAGCAAAATCCCTTTTCACCTTAACATTTGTTTCCATTTATCACCTTGTTTTCCACACATTTTAAAGGAATGGCTTGTTTACATAGCTCAAATAAACTGTTTGTTATATGATCCTTCAGAAGTAGCTAGGAGCCAGAGACATATAACCTCCCCAGCTGAACTGTAGTGTATCTGTCCTGGGAAATTCGAGGTTATTTGTCATACAGATATCATTATAAGAACCTCAAAGCTACAGTGTTTCTAATTATTCTTCAATCTTATAATTTTGTGTAATGTAACAAAGTCCTCTAGACCTCGAAACAGCTTGTGACAAAGTTGAATTTTGAGGGTGGGGCATGGTTAGGGAGAGGCTCTAAGAGGGAGCAAGACAATGATGTGTTTGGCTTGATGTCCCCCAGAGTGCCAGCCACTGTGCCCTATTTAGAGGTTCTGCCTTATGCCCTTCAAAGATGCTTGTGCTCATGTCTAGCCTCCTTCAAAAGCTCCTGATGAGCCTCATCAGTTATTCACATTTATGCTGACAAAGAATTCTGCTGACGCTATACGCTATAAAATAACCATGTATCTGTGTTTATGTGGATTCAGATAGTGCCTGCTAAGCACAGGCGTATTTCTGTTAGATAAAGGTATTAGTTTACAGTCGACTAAGTAGTAAATTCAATCTGATTCAGCCACCAAGGAGAGTAATTTTGAGGGCATTTTTCCATTACATCCTCTGCAGATAGTAAGCTTTGTTCCTTTCAGATTCAATGTTTCACAGCCATGTGAAGATACTTCATGAAGATACTTCTATATTGCCATCTGTTGAAACTCTTCCCCCAAAACAGCGGTAATGGCACTGTATAGAATTTTTTGCTTGACCATAGTGCTTTTACAATTGATAATATAAAATATGATTATTAAACACACATAAATTCATCACAGTTACACTGCTGCAAGTACCATATGTGTACTTACAGCCATGGCACATGCAAAGCCTATTTGATTTGATAGTAAATAGCTTCTGGGCATGTTCTGGCAGGTCATTTCGGCAGCTCTTTCAGGAAGTTGCTGTTTGGTTTCTGCTCTTAGGATGAAAGGTGAGCCGAAAGAAAAATTAGCAAATCAAAGTCTGTTAACAGGAAATCATTATAATAAGTTGGGATCTTCAAACACTTTTTTCCCCTGCCAGCCTTACTGTTCATACTGTTCATACTTTTCAAAAGTGGATATTCATCTTTCTATGTGTGTCTAAATCTGAATGGAAAACCAGTTATACTGTGCATTTTGCTGTTGATAAGCTCCTGGGAGCTCCTGGAAATCTTTGGTCTGTCTATAATGCTAGCACATTTCAAATTCTGCACCTCTACTGAAAACTGATTATAGGTGCCATTAACTAAAAAACAAGCTCTGCAGATGACACATGCACATTGATGAGCTGTTCCAATTCCTGTTCAAACTGGAAAAGGCCAAACTTTTCTCTCTCCAGTTATTATAGCAATCAGAAATATATGCAATCAGGATTTTCTTTCAAAGGATGGCAAGGTTTTTCTTTTCCTGCAGTAAAATAAGCATAAGCTTGGGATCAAAAATATATTGCAAGGTGAAGTAAGACTATTTTGGGTGTTCTGCTCTGTGCCTGAGCACTCATGTCCTGTATCATTTAAACTGTATACCTCTGGTATTTCTACTTAAGTTCTAAAAACGTGAATTTCAAAGCATTTTTTACCAGCATTCTTAAAATGATACAAACCTTTTAGTTTTTCGAGAAGTAGAAATAGGCATTTTGCCCAGCAAAATTGACTCTACTAGTGTTACTGCACAATGGGAGCAGGGCCAGGGATTCTATCAGCTACTGGGATTTTTTTTAGCTAGATGTGTGTGGTCATTTAAAGAATCCTTTCATATACATTAAATCTTTCAGCACCTCCTTTATACTGTGAAATCAGGCATCTGTTTTTCTTGTTTGTTCTATTAATGATTGAATATAGAATTGCCTATTGGATATCCCAAGAGGATTTATTTTTATTAGGATGATGGTGATAATGGAATGATGGTGAGTATGAAATAACAAAATAACTTGCTAAAAAGACACCTGCTGGTTCTGTTTGGTTTTTTTAACAACCCTGGAAGAAATAATTTCAATTGTATTTAATATTTTCACAACGCTTATTGAAGCAACATATTCCTAAGGAAATAAGGCAGTTCTGATACCAGATATGTATTTTTCAGTGGTATCAGAGAATAAATAACAGGATTCTGGTGATGATTCATACAATTGGTAGTTGAATAAAGTTTTCTCTGTGTTCAGTTGTGCGAAGTTAAAGGCTGTGTTGAAGCTGCAAAATTTAAGTTTTCTCATTTTCTCTGAGCCCTTGAATCAATTTAGTGTCCAAATATAAAATAATGGGTCAGGACAACTGCTACAGTGGTGGAGGGAGAAATATACTTCATTTACTATAGTAGAAAAATTATTTATACATACATTAGGCTAGTCATTATTTCCTTATTACTTGTTTTCAGGGAGAGTGAAAATATTTTAGTGTTGATTAGGCAGGTTATAGCTGAAATGCAATTGATCTGTCAAATCTTGAGGGCATGACTGAATACTCACAGTGCTAAGGCAAACCTGGTACAGAAGTGGGTGAGAATGCACAATTATAGATGCTATTTAACTGAAATGAAGACGAGTGTTTCACAGCTGACTTTAACTGCAGTTCTGCCTGAGCAAGTACCAAGTGAGCAGTTCAGACACAGGCCCACAAGAATTTACCTGCAGAGTGTGTGTGTTCTCCTTGATTCTTTTATTTAGATGCCCATAAATTTCATATTAACTTTCAAAGCACTTCAGTGTCTGAGCATAGAGTTTTAAGATCTTTGTTTTGCACAAGCAGCAAGTGAAATATGTTTCTAGTAACATATTTCAGATCCATAAATGGTGGAGCCAATGTTACTTTTACAGCTGAGGTGATGAACTGAGACTAAGCAGAAGTGAAGGATTTCTGGGCAAAATACTGTATGTTTGTTGTAATCTTTGAAAGTTATTTTTCTAAGCATTCCTACATTATTAAAAAGTTTAAAAGACAGTGTAATATTACAGAAGGTTTGCATTCCAGAACATCTGAAATAGATGTAGCAGAATTTGGAGTGGGACTATAAAATATTTTCAAAATAATAGATGTCTGGTGTCAGAAAAAGATAAGTTTATAGCTAGCAAAAAACATTTGCTTTCACCCAGAGGGAAGCCATATTTTGTAATAGCAAATCTTATACTGTAGTTCAAGCTTTGCTCAAACTGTATTAAAATTTTCCAACTCACAAATTTTCCTATCCCAGCCCAAAAAGACTGGCATAGCTCAGAAAAGATGAAAGCAAATATGCCTGGCTATAAAGCAACAGGACTCAGGAAGACTGTGTTTTTGGATGATCTCACTTTATGAATACTCTTTCAATTAGCATTCACACTTGCTAGCTGTGTTTTAGATCCACCTTATTTTCAGTTGTCAGCACCGTAGTGCTACTGATATTGCTGAGTTTTATGAAAAAACTTCTAGTGATAATTTTCCCAACCTATCAGCATGTCATTGCAAAATTAGATATTGGCATTGTGCACGAGGAGGTTGCTCAGTAATGGTGTTTGTAGACAAGTTGATTTTCTCCAGAAGTAACGTGCTGCATTTGCCGCAGTTACTTGTTCACCCTATTAGGTCAAAAAACTAGAGGAGAAACCTGGAAATTGTAATAATCTTTTTTCAAATTAGGAAAAGAGAAGTCTGATACAACGTGCATTGTGTAAAATATCATTAAAGATCAGCAGGTGACATGGAGACACAATGCAAATTGCATTAGGTGAGTGTTCAAAGTTTGTTTTCGTCAGACATACTACATACAGTCCTGCATTTTGGCTAAAAGTACAAAATCAACCCTTCTTATTCCTCTAGCTTTTGCACTGAGGAATTGCATTGTGTTGAAGTATTAAATAAGAGGCTTTTGAAATGCCCTTTGTTGATACATAACAATTTTGCAGTTATTTTACTATATGTTTTATATGTATGTGCCAATGTATCTTTTTTTTTCTTCCCCTGCTGGTGAGTGCATACAGATTTTTCTTGATCTTGTCTTGTGAAATAGACACTAGCCAGCCAACCTAAACCAATTCCCCAAGAATCTCCAAATGTGTAAGTAATTGATTAAAAATCATAGGCAATACAGCAGGATCACCTCTGACAACCTAGTAATTGAAGCAGCAGGAACTTTCAGTTCAGGAAGATGTACAAATAGGTACAGGAATAGATTTTGCATGGCAAGGTTTTACACTTGCAGAACTATGTGTACTTCCAAGTATTTTCTAATTTTCATCAGTCCACTTTCATAAAAATTAAACTCAACCAAAATTGCAAAAGCAAACCTTTTTTAACATTACATCTTCATTCTGATCAGCACAGATATTTTCATACTCTGCAGTAAATGCAGGTTCCTTTTAAGAGCCTTTGATATGCCAAATCAGAAGTAAAATATCTAAGAAATTGTTAGCATCACTGCTGTAACATAGCCATGCAACCGATACTTCTGAAGTGAAAAAATACTTGGATTCAGCCTGTTGGATAGTAGGGATGCCGTTAATCAAACAATCATTCTAGCTACCAAGTTCACCTAATATTGCACAGCCATCCAGACATTTCCTGATGTAGCTTCGGTATCTTGAGAAAATATGTTGCAGCTTAATTGAGGGCACATTTGTGTTTGAGAGGAAAAGCTTAATATTTATAGCTTCCATTTTTTTCTCACCTTTGTATAGCAACAAAATTTGTTCTCTTCAGAATGTGTCAAACAGATTTATTTCATTATATAAAACATAGCTCTTTTTCATACAGACCTGAAGTACAAGAAAAAATATTTTGCAAAAACTAGAAGTAACCAAAGGGTTAATAGATACACTGTGCTGTCTGATTTGCATGTAGGTTTGCAGTGGAATTTTTCTAGAACAGAGCCCTACGGGTTTTTCAGCCTCATTTCTCAGTAGACTGCACAAGTGGTGAGAAAGTAGGTATTTTTTCTGACAGCCATTTAGAGTCTCATTATTCAGCAAATGTGCAGATAGAACAAAAAATATTTTGGAATACCTTATCCAAGTTTTCTAACTCCGTCTTAATGGGTGTGAAGAAATAATCTAATGCTCTTTGTTGTTTGTTTTGTTGGGGGATTTTGTGAGTGGTGCTGATATGCTGGACAGAGTATGTACAAATCTTTAAAGGTTGTGACCACTAGTAACTTAAGTGCTGTCCTGCTATTGTCTTTATGGCATATATTACTCAAAGCATTCATCTTTTCCATCATAAGAGGAACAATTAATTGTGTGTGCGTGCGCTTTATTCCTCTATAGTGCTGTGAACCAGAAGAAAATGCTTTCTGTGAAGAACAGTGTTTTGAAACTTGCTTTTCTTACTGGAGCTGTTGTTTGACTTTCTATTCAGTAACATTTCTGCTAATACATGAAAGAGGCCCTTCTTTTCATCTTGGTAATTCAGCCACTGATGATCTCCTCCCTTCAAGTCTCATTTCAGCCAAGGAGATGTACAGCAGCTCTTGTTTGCTATATTATTACTTGTGGGTGTTCTCGTTCTCTGTTCCCAGGCCTGTGTTACAGGGTAGATCCTTAGGTTTGGTTAGGCAGTCCTACAAGTACAGTGTGACTAAATAAGTTTTCCCTACCTCTGTTTTATTTTGTTGTAGTTTCTTGACATCTCCTTTAGTTACATTTAGTCAGGCTTGTTGTCTTTTTGACTGTAATCTCTCTATTTTAATGGTTTTTCTTTTAAATGCTGCAAATTTTGTTACAATATTTCTGTGAAACTGATTTTTCTCTCTCCAGAGTTATGTCCTTCACCTTCAAAGCTCTCCATACCTTTGTATGTCTTTTGTAGTACACTTTCAAATGCTGTCTTGTACCTAACACACACAGCCACTGAAACCAGCTTCCTGCTTTTCCTGGACCTATTTGTGAAGAATTCCCTGCAATCAGCTGCCAAACTTGCTTATTTTGTTCTCACCTTTAAAAATCTCTCTTTTACTGTGATGGACTTAAAAACAGAAAAACTCTTGTGAGAAGTTTGACTGCCACAATGGTGCCTGTGTTGGTGATTGGTTGTTGTGTCCTTCTGTGGATTCATACTTGTCTGCAGTGGTCATCTCTGCTCTTAAACTGATCATTTGGTCTGGGGAACAACTTCTTCTGTCTGCAGAAACCTTAGAACAGAGAGGCCAGCTGATGACTATTGAGTAACGATTCAACTAACTCACCTATCTTCAGCATTTTCAGTGGACATATTTTGTAAAGTTTGAGGAAAAAATGTAATTAAATTTGTCAGCTTTCAGATTTATTTCACATGTGCCAAGCATTTAATATGTCAAATTTAAACTGAGAATTTTTTTTTAACAGAAAAAATTTTACTCTGTGTTTATGGATGCTAATTTAGCTTTACTGATAAGCTTTTCAGCATAATTTCTTAGATTGCCTACTAGTGTAATTAATGAAACTGATTTTACCTTTTCTACACAGTTGTTTGGGGAAAGAATGTTTAATACTCTGAAAGATCTCATGGATTTCCTTTTCCCATTCTGTTATCACTGTATGCTTCAAAGGTTGTTTAATGCAGCCCAGTATTCACGGGTATATATGGAGCTGTTGAAATTACAGGGAGAACCTGATAATCTGTTTCACTCAGTACAGTTTTACCAGTATGGGAGATATGTTTGCTTTCCCGCAAATTCTTTCTTAGTCTCCAAAATCAACACTTCAAACTAATGGCAGCTCCCTGTAGCACAACTTAGGTGAACTCAAGGCTATCACAAGCCAATATCGGCACCACACTTTCAGTATCTCAAAAAAACCATTTAACTTTTACTTTCAGAAATCACTTTTGATTTTAGTTACCACAGGAAGTGACATAGTTAGAAATCAGTTGAAAGTGTTCAGGATCACCAAGCAGTCCTTTTTTTAAAAGGTTGTTCTTTCAGCAGTGATGTGGTATTGTTTATACTAAGGTACCACCACAACAAGGTTGATTGAACCAAAGCCTTTGCCCCTAAGTGTGCATCAGTTGTGCTCACTGGTTGTATGGCCCTGATAACATGCAGTGACTGAGTTACAGTGTTTTCCTAACACAGCCAAAAAATTTTGGGACTGGTTTAGCTCAGAAATTGCACTGGATATTGCGTGGCTCTTTCCTTCAAGTTTTTCAAGAAGAAAAGAAGCATAAGCTTTTACTATTTTCTTACCTTTACAATGGAGAACAATAAACATTTTACCACCAAAAGTAATTTTTCCATTATGCTCTCTTCTAACTTGGCAATGTGCACTATTGTGGGAGCAGGTAAAAGAAACATAAAAACAGATTTCTATACCTCGGATGGCAAATGAGTGAATCTCACAAAAGAGCTTCAGCGCAGGGTTGTAGAGCAGCAGTGGCCACTTTGCAGTGTCTGTGCTGCCCTTTTGCTGTTCATTGCTTTGTGTACAGCTGTTGTTCAGTGCCTGGAGCTGGGGGATGCAGTGAAGGACCAGGCACAAGGGAAGGTGTGAAGCTGAAGTTGGGCAGTGGGTGGTTATAAGCATGGCACAGTCTCTCCCAGTGGGGAGCCAACTCCACCACGGTCAGCACTGGGCAGCTTTTCCTGGTCCCAGGATCCTTCGCTCTCTGTGTGCTCAGCCTTCAGCACAGGTTGTGTACAATAGTCCCAGTTTCTGGTGGAGAAGAGAAGCAGGCAAGTGCAAAGCTATACTTTTTATTATATGCAAACACACACAAAATTTGTATTTTCAGTAATTGGAACATCGTTCTGTTACTGTTACAGCAAGAGCAAATTTGTTTATTTATTACATACAGCAGAAAATTTACATGACAGTTTTGTAAGGGTTGTTAGAATAGTATCAGAACTTCATAACTGAAAGCTTTTAGCATATGTGTTGGAAAGGTTTCTTGCAAGTGTATCACATATCGTTTGTACCTTGGATATATTAATTCTAACTGCTATTTAACAAGCTGTTGTGGAACAGAACTTTATTGTAAAGATGTTTTATGTATCATCAGTGATAAAAACTGGGCAGATAGTTGTAATGTGTGTTGTAGGTGTTGTGGGGTATAAGTAGCAATGAACATTTTTGATACTGAAAAACTTATCAGATTTATAGATCTGTTCATGAGTTTAAATTCACATTGTTTTTATTTTTATCAAGAATGTAAATTCTGAATTAAGGATCTGAATATTAAGTTACTCTTTGTCGTTGTTGTTGTTGTTGAAAATAGCATGTATTATTTCATCATGAAGTCCAAATTAAAACTTTTTTCTGATGTGCACCAAAGCATCACTCTGACTCAAAAAGAAATAAATGCCATTAATGGGTAGGACCTATTGTGTATGCCACAGCAACTGTAGTAGGAGTGGTATGACCTGCAAAGGTCAGAGAGTCACTTCAGCTGTAGAAGTGAAGCAGTAGAACCTGTAGGTTTGAACCTGTCAGGTGTTGCCCTGCAGTGTCCTGACTTTGGTACTCAAAATGAGGCAGTACTGATCAGATAAATAAGTCTTGAATTTTAACATGGCGCTGACACAAGCATGAGTCAAACAAGCAGGAATATGTAAAAACAACTTCAAAGAAGAATTAAAACAATGTAATGGGTAAGAAAAGCATTGATATTACCAAGCCCAAAGCAATACTTAATTAGCTTGCTTTAGTTATTTTCCCTGGGCTCTACTTCAAAATAAATTCAGGCTTCAGTAAGAACCTGAATCATCAATTTACTTTTCTGGAATTTAAGAGAGGAATTTAAGACACATGAAATATAGCTTTTCTGCATGGAAAAGGAACACAGGGAAACAATGCAAAGTAGATTCTAAATTGACTTCTTGCACATGAGTTTTGGTGTGAGCATTTCAACCCAACCCTGATGCAGATTGAATCACAGCTACTGCCTTCAGGCAGTAGGCAGATATTTCCCTGGTCTCATGCTTCCAGCTGTGCTCTGCTAAGCCATGCAGCAGAAGCTGCTGTGTCTGTGGTCTGGGCTGGATGGACTCACTCCTGCACTCGTTTGGGCTCTGCCTGGCTCTATTGGTCTCAAGCCAAGTGGAGATCAGAATAAATCTGAGCCTATTCTCAGTAATATCTTCAGAAATAGCAAAAGGACTGTAATCCTACAGCTGCATCTCAAAATTCTCATGTATTTTATAAGGTGACAATAGTTTGGAAGTATGGATATGTATGCATCCATTAACAGTTATATTTTTTGATTTCTGCATGCAAATATTTTTTGTTAGCTCTGTGCTATAAGTACAAATAGAAGAGTAATCGTCTTTTTACTTGTATATACATGCAATTTGCATTTCCTGTGCTTTGCACTGTTGAATAGTTGGCATTTTTATCTCAAACATAAAACTGTAAGTAATGGTGTTTTGAATTCTGTGGATTGAAACAATAAGCTGTTATCAAAAGCCCATTTGGAGAAGTGCAATTTTCTGATTTTAGAAGCCAGGAAAACACAGTTCTGGCCCCACTGCTGTGACAAATGCGCACTTAGCTCCGTGTACTTTCTGTGGGAGTTAAACTGTATAATAACCTTACAATTATGATCTTTGAAGATGTTCTGCATTAAACATTCAGAATGGTGGAAGGAAACATTAATTCATAAAGGGGCGTATGTCTCTCCTTATATATCCCCATCGATGAAGAGCTTATTTGTGTCAGGAAGCTTTCCAAATGATGGAATTATTATGTGAACTATTCTTTATTATGAGGTTCTTTCCAAAAGCTGCGATACTGGCAGAATTGAGCCCAGCTGCATGCTGGTAACTTTGCTCTAGTTTTGTAGAAGTTTTCTTATTAGTGTGTTGCATGTTGCATACTCTAGAACTGTTGGAGTATGAATAGTGAAAACACTGTAAATCTGGAGAGTATTATAAAAATCAACATACTACATCAGCTATTCACCAGCTAAGTGAGGAGAAGCGGGAAATGAAATCTGTAATTTTTTCAATCATCTGTTAAATTCAGTGCTGGAAAACCATCACTCTGTGATGGCAATTGGCTCACATGAAATGGATCTTCTTCCATATCTTGGGATATCTCCACAGACATTTGATGACAAAACAAATAATGTCTGCTCCCTCTTATTGTAGTCAGTGAGATCAGTACAGGCAGGGACTATGGACAAGAGGGTAGCGCTGTGCTTGTTACTTCTATCTCCAGCAGGTGTTTCAAAAGCATCAAATTTTTATGTTTACATTAAAAAAAAATACATGGAGAAGAGCAGTAAAAAGCTCCAAAGCCAAACTAGAAGTGTAGTTGGTATATGTTAACACACAGCTTGCAGTTCTGTAGGTGTATTTTTCCTTTAAGGCCTGAAATGCAAAACACTGTAGAACCTTCCTTTATTCCACTCTAGTTCCCATATATCCTGGTGTCATGCTTTTGCAGTTTGGCATAACATTGCATAGAAAAACAACAACAACAACAATTCTATTTTCCAGTAATGTAAATTCGCAAATGACAGCTGTTCAGCATGTTTCATTTGTAGATGTTAGCACCTCTGAGAATTTTCAATATTGAAAACTCTGTATTTAGAATGTTATTCTAAAACAGTTTCAATAAATGCTATTTATTGAAACTGTATTTTATGAAGATGCATTAGTCATATAAGTATTCTAGACTTTTGCAGATGTGACTTATTACTATGGATTTACATGCTTATTAAAATGACTTTAAAATTGAATAGCCTATAAAGTACAATTTAACATCAGTTTCTTTTGTCATACTTTGTCAATCAAAATACCTTCAGTCTGGTTTTAACATTAATTTGGTCATAATAGTAGTCTTTGTACTTGACTGTTTTCAATGTTTAATACAGTTCATATTGGGTAATTTCAAAGTACTTTTATTATTTTAAAAAATAATAGTTCTTTTATTAGAATTTTCTTTCTCCTGGTTTATAACAACCTAAAATTGATGTACCGCAATACACTTCTGGGAAATACGCCAACAACTGTGGATTTTAGTTTCAGAATGGCGATTATAGTTCATACACACTTTTAAGTGTTTGTCTGAGTGGGTACAATCCTGTTTTCAGAGTTCTTGGTAGCACAGTCTTGGCCTGATACACAAACGTATGTTAAGACAGAGTCTGGTAGCTGTAAACATAAAGTGCAAGAGTCCATGTTAAAAAATAAATGCTCAAAATAGAGCCTAGTATTTCAAGTCCGTTCAACTCTATTTCAAACTAAGCCATGGGTTTCAAATGGGGAGGTTGCTTAGATAATTATATTTGATTTCAGTTGTTCAGAGTGACACTTACTCAGTGATTATTCCTGTCTGTTTTGTTGGGGTAGCTTATACCAGCACCACTGCACTGTCCCCCTCCCATCATGTGCTTGTTTTGGACAGATTTGTTTTGCTGCTGACAGCTAATATGGCTTCTGGTCACAAGGCCTGCAGTTGAACAACTTCAAATGCAATGAGCCCTTGAGGGGCAGCATGTAAGCAGGTAGCATTTGAATACTGGCTCTGGCACAAAGTTCCTCTGTAGGCACAGCTGGGACATTTTATCTCTTGCTTTGTGATTGCCATCTGCAAAATGAAGTAATACCTGCCTACCTGTCTCGTAGGAGCACAGATGATTGACTCATGCTTGTGAAGTGATAAAGAAATGCATTGAATGAACACAGAAGCCATCTGATCCACAAATATATGGGAAATCATTAATGGAAAAACCTAAAAATATTAGCAACTGTGTTAATGTGTAGTACCATAACTCCTGGAACTGAAATGAGGGATGTATGTCAAGATGGCGCTGGAGCCTTTCAGGGTCTTCCCAGTGACTCTGAGAAATTTGAGCCCTTCCAAAGGCAAATGTATGCTTTTGAGAAATATCTTTTAATCCCCAATGCAAAGCCTTGCTTGTTTCTGAGTGCTGTCCAGTCCTTAACCCTGGCTTCCTTTGGGAATTCTTGGACTCCTTTCAACTGGCCATGCATGCAGCACAATAGCGACAACAGCTGGCATGCATTTGGTGAACTCGTTGGTATTCACTGGTAACTTTAAACACAGGAAAATCACCTCTTTTTTCAAATTATCCACATTTCAAGGCAGGACTTTTAACAATATTTCAAGGATGCTGCTCTCTTTTATAAAATGAGATAAATTAGCGCCCTGCTGTGTTATGTTTACTAAACCCACAGGACTATTACTGTATGTTTTTTGTGTGTGTGGCATAAAACAACAACATATGTATTTTGTTTCTTTTAGAAGATAAAGGGAAAGAAAAACCCAACAGTGCAAGTCAGCAGTCCAATACAGAAGTGGATTCTTTTCTTCCCAAACCTGGAGTGGCACCTGCAGCACCTGCCTCATCCTCCAAGAGCACGAACGGAGCTGCTAACACAGTTACGGAGTCAGAAGAGGAAAAAGCCAAAAAACTACTTTACTGTTCATTATGCAAAGTGGCTGTGAATTCCCTTTCACAACTAGAAGCCCACAATACAGGTGAGTATCCATATGGTACAAGTCAGTTGTGTGTTAACATTTTTAAATTTCAAGGTAACAAGGTGGTAACCACATTTCACTGAAGCATCTTTTAGTTAAAACTTACAATAGCAAGTTACAAAACCAATCCTGTTATTGCAGGCAGTTTCCTTTGTGGTTTTTGATGTTCTATTTAAACACTCTCTAATTTTATTTAACTCTTCTTCATGTACTCTCTAAGTTTTATTTGACAAAATCCCTATAGTTCATGTTTACTAATCAGATCCCTTCGTACCTTCACACTGAGGATCACAGTATGATCACAGTGGTTTCTGTAACACTTAAAGTTTCTAAAATGTCAATGTTCTCTCTCTCTCTTTCATATTTTGTCTCATTACCATTAGTATCTGTTACTTTGTTGATAAAACTTACAGTAATTTCTTTATTATTTGATTTTTTTATGATTTTAGGGTGGGCTCATCAGGTTTCCTAGATGTTCTAGAATCTTCTGATTATTGAAGATTAGATACGTGTCTTTTTTTGGGCCACAAGCAGCAATCCCTAGTGTGCTCTGTCTGTGTATGGTGTGCTAGTGATGTAAAGCTTGTTAACAAGCCATTGAAGCTGGTTTTACAGCTGTAATCCATTCTTGAAATGGGCAAAGCAGCCGTTTCTTCCAAATCAGAGGATATTTATTGAAGTATTACTGTTCCTAGGCAGGTTTTGAGGGATTGCTGTGGTTCCTGTCTCAGTGTTGGCTAATACCCTTTTCTGCTTTCACTGGCTCTATGGAATTTGGCAAAAGAATAAGCAGCAAATACTTTGGCCATCCAGGCACACACTGCCCCCAAACAGTGAGGTCCAGCATGCCTGCTGTTCCCTTTTTTGCACAAAGCCTTCTGGCTTGCCTTTAGATCAAGGACACAGAAACTACACTGACCAAAACAAGAGCGATCATTAGTCCCAGTCTGTGATGACTTTAACCATTCTGTCTTGAAGATAAATGTTACAAAGTCCCCAGGCTGAGGGAATGTTTTGTGCTGCTGATCATGAACTCACCTGCATTTCCTTGCCCTTTAGGCTCCAAGCACAAGACCATGGTCGAAGCTCGGAATGGTGCTGGTCCCATCAAGTCTTACCCTAGGCCTGGATCCCGAATGAAGGTGCAGAATGGCAGTAAAGGCTCAGGACTGCAGAACAAGACGTTCCATTGTGAAATCTGTGATGTCCATGTTAATTCAGAAATTCAGCTTAAACAGGTAACTTGCATGTATCTGGAGCTTTTTGTTGGTGGAAGTTGCATTACAGTGTTGTAGGTGCAGTGTAGGGCTGTGTGAAAATGTGTTGGTCAATACTGAATGAACTTAGTATTTCTTATCTGTCTTCCCACAACTATTTGTAAATATTTTCATCCTATGTCAAATTCACCTAATTATTTCAGTTGGGAAAAATGGGCTTGATAGTTGTAAAAGCAGAGGTGTCAGTATCAATGACATAGCAGATCTCCTTGAAAAGTTTTCTGTGGTTCAAGATAAAAATTTGAACCTTGTTCTCCTAACAATAGGAAATTCTGAGTTGAGGTTCCCTGAATTCATATTTCAGTGCTGTTTTCAGTCTGCTGGAATAATGTTTAATGCTATGTGAGAAGGAAAACATGACTCAAATCTATTGGCTTGAGACAACCACCAGTAGGATAATACTGAAAATATGTCTGAATTATGTAGAAGAACATTTTCATTAACACTGTAGCTGTTGTGTGCCCATGGAGCTGTTCTCTGTCTGAGCCAATTAGCCCTAGGTTCAGAGCTGTACCCATACAAATGCAGTGATTCTGATGCCCAAATGGGAATCTCTGACTGGATGGTGCTGTGCTGTGTGAATGTGTCCTCTCATTCCCTGGTTTTTAGTTAGCTCTAAGATGATACTAAATTGCATGTGTAGACATATCCCTGGGTATTGGTTCATCCTTCAGCTAATATTGAATTGTTTACACAACTGAACGGTATCAGCAAGATGGAAATTTACCTCTTACTTCTGAATATCCCTATGACCTAGTGATTACAGCTCTGCCTGGTTTAAAGCTCCTCAAGTGGAAAAAGGAAATACTAACCAAAATATCAATAATTTGCAGAGCCTGTCTTGAATCACAAAATATGCTGTATTTGATTAGCTTCTGATTTTCTGTTTGATATGCTCCAAATTGTTATGTTTAATTTAGCAAAACTCATCTTTGCTCTCTCTAAAGAACATACTTTGTCTTACAAACAGGGGCTTAGGCATGTCCTGCTGATAAATCAATTTCAAACTCAAAACCAAGAAATGTTTAAAGAGCTAATTAAATGTGAGGATGTTTATTTCAGCACATTTCCAGCCGAAGGCATAAGGACAGAGTTGCAGGAAAGCCTATGAAACCTAAATATAGTCCTTACAACAAGCTTCAGCGCAATCCAAGTATTTTAGCAGTAAGTATTTTTATTTCTCTTCCCTGTCTGTGTGAATTTGTCACTTTGGGGACTCCCACTGCACAGAGACAGGAACATGACAGACCTGATGCTTCTGCAGCCTCTCTTCCCCTGCAGGCTGAGTCTGCACAGGAATCAGATTTGAAGATAGTTATGTATTCTGTCTTCCCAGTCCAAGGCATGCAGACAGCACTGCAAGTATTATTTACTGCTAGAAAGAAGGGAATAATCAGTGGAATGGGGAATGAACCACGTGCCCTGTGGAAAGGTATCAGCTCTGCTGGGTGAGGGCTCTTCTCTTTAAAGGCAGCAATGGCTATAATCTGTCTTTTTGCACACCTGAGATAACTCTAAGTTATGATGGATGCAGTCAGGAAAAAGGACATAGGATGTTAAGATATAAAAATACTAGTGCTCATCCTCTGCATACAGCAAACCAGAATGCTGTGTGGATCTATTAGTTGGTGCAAAAGAGCCATCAGGTGTTTGGGAGAATTGACTGCCTGTATGTTCAGACTGTGTCTGTCACTGGCTATCAAACACCTCTCCTGTCTCTGTGCCACCAGCCAGTCCCTGTCACACTCACCTGCATTTCCAGGAGTCTCCCAAACTGATGCTGCCATCATCAGCAGCCAGAGTTCAGGCTGGCTTTAGCATAGCACAGTTGGTATGTTTATTTGCTCATGACACAGGCAGTGTTCATTAGAGAAAAGTGCTTGCCAACTATGCCACAAAACCGGTTTACAGGTTGAAAAGAGACAGATGCAGATGTGTGTGGACAAGAGAAAGCATGTGAAAAACCTGTAAATGCCAAAATATTGATATGTCTTTGTAATTGTTTAGAGGCAAATGAAAATGCTGTGGGCTTCCTCTGAGTCTCCCCACTCTATAGGTCCTGCCCATGCTTATCTTCTTCCCTTATATAATACATCATTTTATCATCTACTGCATAAGGAGAGACCACCAATTAGAAAGGAAGAACATGAGCATTTTTGCTTCTATGATTGAATGATTGTAGTGCAAACCATTTTCAGTAAGAGATATATATATGAGTGTATATATTTCTGATTAGTTGTTTCACCACAAGCACCAGCAACCCTTATAGATCATAAACTGAGTCATATATATATATTTCAGAAAAAATTCTTTTTGGTATGCATCTTAAATAATATTTATATTTTGAAAAGAGTAGGTCTGCATTGGAAGGCTTAAAGCTGACTGGCCTAACAGCACCTTCCCATCTTGTCCACTCTACTTTTCTGCAATTCATTTTTGCAAGTGGAAAGTTTGGCTTGTGATATTGCAGTCTTAATCGTGGGGGTATTTCTAATATTTCACGCACAGTTATAATTTCTATAAAGTTACTCACTTGCAAATTATGCTTCCTTCTAAACATCAGTGGGACGGTCTCTAGACTCAAGAGATTTATTTGTCTTTAAATATAGGATTTGGTTGCTTTAATTGCCCTGGGAGTAAGAGGACAGTGCAGGTAACATTTCTCAGCAGCTGGTAAGAGGCTTCTGTGAGAAGCCACAGCATTCCCTATGCCAGGGTTCACTTTTTCTCTCATGTAAAAGTGGGCGTTGGGAGAACTGTATTTACATTGCTTGTGTGTGTGTGTGTGTTTTATTCCAGGCAAAACTTGCATTCCAGAAGGACATGATTAAGCCTCTGGCACCTGCTTTCCTCTCATCTCCTCTTGCTGCAGCTGCAGCTGTATCGTCAGCTCTGTCCCTCCCTCCCCGGCCCTCGGCATCCCTGTTCCAGGCACCAGCAATCCCGCCGGCCCTCCTCAGGCCAGCCCACGGACCCATCCGGGCAACGCCTGCCTCCATACTCTTTGCACCATACTAATTTATTGATGTGAAAAAGAGATAACTGTGGCCAGTACAAAGGGTGAAAAAAAGCAGGAAAGGGGTTGATGTTTTAAAATGTTTCTCTTTTGCAATGCCATCCAGCGTTGACACCTCACCCAACCACATCATAAAATCCATCACTGACAGCACTGCATTTTGGAGTCTAGACAACTCTCTCTTCTCTCTATATACTTTTTTTAATCAAAATAGTGTGATTTGCTTAAAAATTAAGTTGTTCATGAAATTTATACCATTAAAGTTTCATGCATCTATTCATTTTTTTTTCTTTTTTTTTTTGTCCATTTGCATGATGCACCTTGGAATCAAGGAACATAAAATATTTTCCTGTCAGACTTGAAAACTAGGGTCTTCCTCACTCACACCTATGTAAATATTTCTCTGAAAAGCAAGGGGGTATAATCTAATGTGGAAAAAAGGAAAAGGCAGATGAACCAAATGCTTGATTGCAGATAACATCTCAAAAAAAGAATCGCATCCATTCTTTTCGTGTGCTCTTGTTGACAGGGATTGTGTGCTGTCCTAGACCCCAGTACTGGTGTATCTTGTGTAGTACTACAGATGTACCATGTCTGATTTTAATATTTTTAGTTTCTGTGCAAATGTTTGAAAGCAATGCAATGCCGAAGCTTTTAATGATTTCTTTTGTGTCATACTTTATTTAGAGAAATCAAAAATAGAAAGCCATATAACATAGAGTTAAGATTACTGCCTGTTTGCTACTTTCATTTAACTTATTTTTGTTGTTTCTTCACTGGTGTTGCTAAGCAATGTTTAAAGAGAAAAAAAGCTTTTCAATTGCACATTGCCACAGCTCACATGCATTGTTCAAGAAGACAATGGATCCATGTGTTTGTACGTAAATATCCTGTTCTCTTAATTTCTAACTAGTTTCCCTTGTAATGATGCTGCATAACATTGTGGCTCCCTAATGCAATAATGTACAGTACATAAAATATTTATAATTGACCATATTCTCTGTTTACTGAATATATTGCAGTAATGTCCCACCTATCTTCTTACCTCCCCAACCCTTTTATAAAGGTGAATCAATATGCAGTGCTCAGACTGGAGTCATTATGTGATAATGGGGACTACAGGTGGAAGAAAGGAAAAAAATATAAGAGAATTAACTTTTAGAGCATCTCTATCAGCAATCCATAATAGTAAGATGTCTGTGTATTTTTTTAAATGTACCTTTTCAATAAAATAATAAGAAAATTATACATGCTTATTGTGTTTTAATTGGTACAGGGAAAAAAAAAAAGCCTGAAACAAATTTAGCTAAAGGAGTCTTCCAGGAGCAGACAAAACATCAGAATTGCAATAAAGTATAATTACAGAACCTGTGTTTGTTTCCCTCATGTTTTAATGTCTTTTCCTCAGTGTAGCCTGTAACAGCTTTTACCGGGACTTTTTTGCAACAAGACTGTGATTCACCACGTCAGACTTTTGGAGGAAGATGCAGCAGAGACAGATATGTGATTATGTGGGTGTTTTACTGTACCACCAAAATGCTACACCATGGTCGTGCCATTGCTAATGGAGAATAAGAATTAACTTTAAAACCAACCTAAGTAGACTTGAGACTGGAAGCAGGTCACTTGGGAGCCAGGAATTGCTCTGAAGGATGGGCAAAGTATGCAGTTGCTTGACTCAGCAGCAAGCATTTGAAGTGAGGTGTATATGTAAGCTTGAAATTATCTTTTTTTTACTGCTGTAGTCTATTCTTTAAAAGCCTGATCTTTGTTAATAAAAAGTGGAAAGTGAGGAGTAAAAGAGTAAAAAGACTCAACTGTAAGGCTGTTAGGGTTCATACGAAGCCAACAGGGCCATTACAAATCCACAAAGGCCAAGGAAAAAGACTTCAGAAACTTTATAGTAGAGATTTTACAGATCAAGATATACCTTATAGTAGCAACATTATTAGAGACCATTTTCTGCAAGTGTAATTCTCCCCAGTTACCAACGTTCTGTGGAGCTGTCAGCTGTGTTGTGAGACTGTAATTAGCTGGAGAATCACCTGCCAAAGGGGTAGATAAGGGAGTCCAGGCTTTTAGCATCCTCTGGGAGAGCAGTTATCGTCGTATTAATCTTGTGGACTCGGAGAATTCCAGGGTTACAGGCAGACACCCTGTCACGTGCATCTGTCTGTGCCTGCTTTTGCAGGGAGTCAGATTTAACTGCTCAGCTCTCTTCAGAGGAGTTAATCCCATCAGGAGCCTGTTGCTGTCCAACATGAGCTAGGTTTACAGAACTCTGTATTTTAACAGGCTCCTCAGGAAACAAGAGCTCTCTGTGTATTAAGCCACTATTTTTTTTTCTTTTTATATTCTACCATTGATGATGAGAAATTTAACACAATTAAAGGTTTCTGCAATTGAAGATATTCCTATATGAAATACAGAAAAGGAGAGGACTGGCTAAGTGTGTGTAGATTTCTTGGGCAGCTGATCATTTCAAAGAGCATCTTAAAGTGGAGAAATATTTGGGTCACAAAGGGTGAAGGAATGTTTTATGTCATTCAGCAATGGAAGGAAATAATCTGTGAAATCTAAGCTAAAAAATGTGATTTTTAGTTTCTGTGCAAATGTTTGAAAGCAATGCAATGCTGAAGCTTTTAATGATTTCTTCTGTGTCATACTTTATTTAGAGAAATCAAAAAAGCTGTCGAGAAAGCTGTAAACCAAGGAAGATTCATATTCAAAACTCTATGTTAACTTGCATTTTGTGTATTGAAACGCTGCTTGCCACCAAAGTTTTGTCTACAACATGCAGGACCAAGAATTTGAGATGATAATTACAGGATAAATGGTAAATCCTCCCATTATGCCTGCTGGGATGTCTCCTTTTAAAAATGAGCTTTACAAGAGAAAGAAAATTTGTGTCATACTCTGACAAACACAATCAGCTGCTTTTTTGTAAGGTTAGGATTCCTTCTCCTGAAGTGTTACATCATTACACGTGGCTAGCTATGAAATTCATGCATTTGTTGTAACAGATAAGTATTGAAATATAATATTGGCAATTCAGTTAGCTTTTTGAGTAAGATATCAAATGTGGAAATGACTAAGGAAATAAGGTTACAGTAATGGGATCATATCCTCTAGTAGGTCTATTATTCTAGATCTGGTGACTGTATTCTGAGCTGCAAGTTGTTCCTGTATGAAAAGTCAAAAGTTATAAGGGCATTTTTTTGGTCAGGGATCATCACCTGGCACTGCCATCTTTCTGTAGCAGAAAAATAAGGATTCAAACCAGATAACAGACATATAGCAGGAACTTTATGCTAGTTTGTGTGACTGGATCATGATCCCTGTATCACAAAAAATTTTCACAAAATGTTGTCAAACAGAGATGTGGTCCACTAGTCTGTACAGATTGAAGATTTATATAGACTGGGTTTTTTTAAAGAAAAATAATGGTGATAGGATCTTCCATAATCACTGCAGGTCACTAGTGTGTCTCTTCTGCAGGTCAAAATGTAATAAAATCTTTCCTTCCAGTTCTGGTCAGATAGCAAGAGAAGACAGGAGCTAGCATGGACATTGCCCAGTCAATATCACCACTTGTACTCTGATGATAATATTACACTGGGCCCATCTACTGATCAACTAAAAGGCAGTGCCTTTAAGAAATAGACTTTTTCATTAAAAATAAGTTGCCTTGTTTTACTTCCTTACAATCTGATCTTGAGCTACAAATTTTATGGTGAGAAAGTTTTGAAAAAGATTTTGTCACTTTTTCCCGGGGGAAAAAAAAAGAGCATTGTGGTTTTAAACTCTGCAGGAAGTGTTCCACTATCTTTATGAATCTGGCAATAACCAGTGAGCCTTACTGTATATCTTTTGAACATGTCACCTTGAATAAGTGAGGTACTACACTATTTATTCATGCTGATTGGACATTATATCTCCACAGCCATCATCTGGTCACAGTGGTCACAATAATTTTCTTACTGTGGCTTCTATATTTTTTAAACTATTTTTCACTTAATGCTCTTGTTTCAAGTGACAGCTGAAACATCCTCAAGTATTTATTGGATTTCAGGTAAAACTAATTTTTTTTTAGTGTCTAGAACTCTCCCATATTACAATGTTTTGTTATTAAACTAACACTGTTTTAGAAATTATTATATTTGGTTTTCTGTCCTATTCATGTTTATTTGTATCGATAGAGTGCCAAGATGGATGCCAAGAGCCAGGTCCTGCTGAGTACCTGAAGTGGAGGAGGCCAATCCGAGACTGCTGCCTTTGAAAGGCTGCAGCTGAGGGAGGTCTCCTGGGACCGGGAAAAGGACAACTTCATGCCTGCCTTCAAAGATGTCAAGAGTGAGGACCTGGGCACGTGAAAGCAAGCAGGTGGTTGGGATTGGCCAGTGTGTCTTTACAAAAAACAAGACCACATCCGAAATGTCCTTGTGCAGCCTATCTGCCATGAGGGGCCCGTCTGCGCAGCCAAGGGGAGCCAGGTGCCCAGAGGCTGCCTCTGGTGAGGGTTCCAACACCGGCTCTCCCAGAATCCCAGCAGGCAAATGTGGGCGCCAAGGGAGGGGGAGTGGCTACAAGGAGCTGTAGGACAGCCTGGGCCACCAAGCTCTAGGTGTTGGACAGCTGCTAGCAGCCCGTGACAGCAGCTCAGCTCTGCGCCTCGGGCCGCTAACACCAAACGCACTCAGCAGTGACCTGTGCAGGACACAGAGCCCCTGGGAGCCTGTGCAGTGGGGTGGGGAGTCCTTGGGAAGAACATGGATGTGAGCACCAAACCAGGAGCCTGCTTTTTCAGTGGTGTGCTGGAGAGTAAGGTTGCCCTCCAGAGGGACCTTGGCAAGCTGGAGACCTGGTTTGGTGGGAATCTGGTGGGACACAGAGAGATGCCAGGGAAGGGAGCTGGGGAAGGAGCCTGCTGTGCAGTATGTCTGACTGGCCAGCACCAGCAGGAGCTCTGTGGGGAAGGGTCTGGGCAGGCAGGGGACACCCAGATCTGTGGTGGACAGAGGGAGCTCGAGTCAGCAGTGTGCCCTGCAGGCAGCAAAGCGGGCTGAATACAGTGATACCTGAGCCTCAGGTTAGCAGCTTAAGGGACCTGCAGAGCCACTCTGCACAGCTGCACCCAGAGGAACATGTCCAGTCTGGGGCTTCTGGTGTGAGAGAGACCAGCAAATGGGAACAAGTCTGGGAGAAGGTCAAAAAGTGGTCAAGAAATGAACATACCATGTTCAGAAAAGTGAGGAGGGTGTGTTGAGCCCAGAGAAAGCTGCAGCAATTCTGGCCACTGTCCTCAAGTGTCTAACCCAGGATCACAGGGAAGAGAGACTGATGTTTCTCAGAGAAGCACTATGAGAGGATGAGAGAAGGCAGTCAGAAGCTGCAGGAAAGAATATTCTGACCGTACATATGAAAAAAGGTTTTGAAGTAATAGTGAGTAATGCCTGGAGCAGGTTGCAGGAAGATTATTGCAATACCCACCCTTGAGTAGTAGGCTGGAGTAGGTGACCTGCAGAAGACCTGTCATCTTAAATGAATCAATAATTCTAAAAGGTAGCAAGGTCTGCTGAAAAATCAAAAGTAATCATTGTATTACAGGGCAATTAACAGCTGATGGAAACTTTGCAGCAGTAAACACTGACTGATGATTCACAACACCGTCGGCACCTGCTATGCCTGAAAAAATGAAGACAAACATCTTGCCTGCAACTGGCTGAAGAAGGACAACTGGAAGGAGGATGTACCTGGAAAGGTGAAACAGTCAAAGTGGCAGGGAGAGGAAATTACTTGTACTGCAATATTGTTACTGGATTTTGGAAGAGCTGAGGCTGTATTTTTCAGACCAGAAAAAGGACCTTGCAGTAATTGCAATGTGATGTGTTTCAGGCCTTTGTGAGTTTTAAAACAAATACATCCATCTTACTTGAAAGTATTTGACTGTAGTGGTGCTGAAAAACACATTTGTTAGAAGATGTTAGCCACTGTGAGCTATTTTGCTAGGCTAGAAGCAGCCACAGTACAAACCCTTCTTTTTCAAAAACTGGAGTTTGCCCTTTAGATATACAATGCAATTTCAGCAGATTTAAATTCCCAACAAGCTCAGCAGCCAGTTGGTGCTGTCAGAGTACTAAATCTCAGCTACATCTTTCAGAATACTTTGGGCAGTGAGCACCTTCTCTAGAGCTCCAGACTCAGACACAGCTCTTTTTCAGCAAGGGACGTTTCCCTTTTGTTTCCCCAGGATTTTTTATTTTCTTCAGGAGGTATCTTGCTCATAAAATATGTCATTTTTGGTTAAGGTTTCTCCCCAGAGCCATCCACCAAAGTTACTTCTCCATTTAGACACTTTCCCTCCTCCAGCTGTGAGAGGGGGAACATATTCCCACTGTTCAAGGATTGATTTCTGCCAGCCAATCTCTTGCCATCCCATGTCTGAACCTATTGCAGTATTGTCCTATCTGACCCTCTGATTATATCAGCTAAGTCCCTCTAGCTCCTTCCTTGACCACATCAAACCTTGCCCTTGTTTTTCCAGCCCTCTATCAGCCTCTAAGGTATGAATTCTCATAGCTTGTCAAGATGTCAGCTCCCTTCTCCATCCCCTGAGTGAGCTCTATTATCATTTTCCAGTAGGTGCTGGTGAGTTTTTTCCATTTTGCCCTTGAACTTAAAAGTTCAACTCCCTAAACTATAAAGTCACCAGAAGTTCACCTTCAATATCTTCCCTAAAGCTGACTTATGGCAGTAAAGACCCAAACCCACCTCCACCCATCTCCTAAAATGAACCACCACCACTGCAAGGAGAGTAAAACTGTCATGAGATTTTGTGATGTCAGATTTTAGCAAATAAGCCTAAGGATAGGGGACAGCATAAGAGTGACTTTTCATTTTATCTATCTAAATTCTCTTAGCCTTGACTGTACTAAGCACATTTCCTGGCAGATATGATGCTTGCCTTAGAGGGTCACTGATGCCTGCAAAGTCTTCCTTTTCAGGACATATTATCTCCCCAGGAAGGGAGGTGGTAGCTTGATTCAAAACTAATTTTCATGTTGAACTGTGCCAAATAAGGTTTTCGTATGCAATTTGAATTTCAAAACATTCTCTAAGGTTTTCTGCAAAGGCTGAATGAAAAATGGATCTTCATTGCTTGCTTCACCATAGCTGCTCAGGGGCTCTCACAGTTGAATAGTGTGTGTCTACCCCTTGCCCAACAGGGCAAAGGAAACAGTGGGGGTTTATTTCATGTAAGAACAAATGCACTGGCTCCACCCCCGCTCTTTCTTGCCTGTATAACTCCAATGGGAGTTGTGTTCCAAACAGTCCAGCCACCCTGGAGGACAGCACTCTTTGCAGCTTAGCCATGCTGTGGAGGGTGCACAGGTGCTGGGGCTTTGCTTCCTTTCCTGCAGGATACCTGACTTGCATCAGAGAGACAGGAGGCCTGTTTCCTGTTGCCTGTCTGCATGTGAGTCCAGGACTACAGCAGTCCCATATCTTGAAAACTTAATTCTCCAGAGTGTCTCAAGTCTATGCCTCCCTCCTTTCCAGAGGCTTTTCCTGCATCTTGGCTTCCTGCCTCCCTCCCCCAGTGCAGAGGCAATCAGAGTTCTTGTAGAAAACCCCATCCAGTATGAGGTTTACCTGTGACTTTCCCAGGTGAGTGTTTGCTGCTGAATTATTCATCCCCCAAGGAAAGGGATATGGGAGCAGGAACAAAATGTCTGACACTAGGCTGAACTTCATTAGGAAATGCTTTTTACCTGTGACAGAAAAAAACCCATAAATCTCAGACTCTAGTTCCTTGCTGATGCTAAATAGACTTCAGTTATGTTCTCCGCCTTCCCACTACCCATCTTTGGAATACGTGAGGGTAGGAGACCATGCAAACACAGATACTTTCTACCACGTGTGCTCTTTGTGGTGCCAGACAGGGCACCAGGCTCGTAAATCAGCTTCAGGGGTTGCTTTCTGTAAATGATTTAGTGTGGGAGACACTGATTAGTGGTAGCCAAGGCACCAGAATTGTTCCAGTGTAGAGGGTGATAAGAATTACATTCACATTTTCAAATGCAAAAGTTAATTTTAAAATAATGCCCTGCTGTTCCCTCCCTGGGACTGAGTGCTGGGAATGCTCTGGTGCCTTCTAAATCATCAGAGCTGGCCTGCTTTGCAGTCCTCTGTGACAGGAGAAAAAGCATTAAATAGTTTTTGTCTCCTTCTGAAAATAGTCAATTCCTTATATATGTTGCTTGCCATTGCTCTTATCTATTTTTCAAGGGAATTCAAGGGAAATTTGCGACACTTTAAATCTGCATTGCAACTGCTTGCCATGTGCTGGCATGATGCTCCAGCAGTTCTGGGAGGAGGGAGCAAAATGAGAGTGGGCAAGGTAGGCTCCAAGAGAAGAGGGAGCTCTCCCTGCACTGCAGTGTGAGCTACTGAGAGGTACAATGTACTCACAGGCATTTAAGGAGGAAAACACATTTACAAATATGGGGGTTCAGTCTGCCAGTTTTGTTTACATTGTGAGTGAGCAAGAATTCGGTTGTGATTTGAAATACACTTGAGTTGTCACTTAAAGACAACTTTTAAGTGAATACTTAAACTAAAAGAGCTGTTTCAAAGGTGCTTGATAGATCTTATGAAGTGGGCCATTCCTCAGGGCCAGGAACTTCACCATTCTAACCCATTCTACTGGCATCTCTTTTTCTATGTCTTACAAAATATATTTGCATGCTAAAACACTCCATTTCTTTTCTCATTTTCTTTTGCTAGGGCTACAATTTTAACTGCCAAATCCTATCCTGTGACTTGAAAAAGCTCTGATGTGCAGTAAGCTCAGAAAACCTATTCATTTTCCACAAGGCACATTTACATTTACCATCAACATCTCCAGAGCTGACAAATGTTCAAAGTCAAGGAATTACCAGAAAGCAATGAAGAAACTGGGATAGCGATGGTTATTTCTTTCTATCCACAAGCATGTGTTTATTCTAAAGTAGACATTCAACTCCCTGTTTCTGTAACCTAGAACATTGATATTGAAGGTAGAACTTTATTAGAACTTGAACTTTGTATTGACATGGCCAGACATCCTTTAAAACATCCTAGTTTGACCACATCTTAAATTATCTGATTCTTCCAAAATATACTTGGATGTTTCCAGAGAGTAGGGTCAATAGAAATGGACTCCAGATAGCAAATAGTATCTTTTTAAGAAGGTAGGAACAAAAAAATTAGGATCGTCCTCTTTCATTTTAGGAATATATTTCACCACATTGTCAAAGGAATTATCTTATCATGGCAGATAATTCTCTCTAGAGTTGAGAGAACATGAAAATTATCCGACTTTTTTTTGGTTGGTATTTGGAAGGCTGATAGTGGTGATTGTTCCCACCTTCTCTCAACTCTTGGCTGCTTGCTTTCAACAAGTAGTTCACACAATGATGTGTTTCAACACATTAGCTACTTGCTTTCTAGTTTCATTTAAAATAAGAAAATTTTGATTCTGTGCCTCTCTTTCACATACAGTGGAGACAAAGGGAGTTTTTTATATTGTGTTACCATGAAAAGAAACACCAGGACCTTAAAAGTAGCTAGTGATTTTTGGAAAAAAGGAAGACATGGGCAGTTCTGGCAGGACTGAATCAAAGTAGTCTGTGAAACAGAGTGCTAGGGCCCTGTGCTGATGGGAAGTCAGCCTCCTGTCCATTATCTGTTATTTAAGGGAATAGCTGAGAAAGTAAATTGGAGATCACATCACAATTCTTTTCTTTGCCTTATAACAGCAAAGATGAACAGCGATGCCATTCTCCTCAAACAGCTAAGTGTCCTGGCCACAGCTTTTGGACATCTTGAATGCTTGGCTTCTCTGATCTTTGGCACTTATCCTGCAGCTCACGACTCTGATGCAGTCAGCCCACAGGCGGGGCTGCCTTGGTGTGGTAGACAACCTGGAGCCATATATGAGCTGATCTCTATGAAGTACGGACAGGTATTGTAAAGAGGAAAAAAATCAAATTGCAGCAGTAGAGCAGTTTGACTGATTTTCTTATTTCTGTGTGCTGTTAAGAAAACATGATACTTGGTCTGCATATATTGCTGATAGAGCAATTTTTCCCCCTATTTCCTGGGATGGATCTTCTTATTTCTAGCAGCATTAAAACAAGTAAACAAACAAAATGTTTCTGCTGTGTTAAAACTCAGTTTTCAGAGTTAGACCTTGGAATAACAAGACTGACTAGAATCCCTTTAGAGGATAAAGAAGCCAAAAAATTAACACCACCAATTCCCAGGAGAAATGCATTTCTTCTTGGCACTGGTTGAAAGTATAGAGTGTAAATGTGAAGCTCCAAAGAAATCTCTCTGTAGTCACTGTAAGGAATTGAGAGCTGCTGCCAAGCATTTCTGCAGTTCCCACGGAGACTTCATACCAGGAGGACAACAGACCAAAGAAAAGCTCAGTAGAGCTTGTCACACCTGGAACAGCTGAATATAGATTCATAATAAAAATATTTATTCTGCTAAGAAACTTTCAGATTGATTTAAAAACATAAAAAGAAATAAAAGGAAGATAAAATATGACTTACGGTTGCATGCAAACTTCACACTGTATCCTTCAGTTTCCTTTATTTAGATGTATTTTTATATACTGAAAATAATTTTTAATATTCTCAAGATATGGCTAAGTTAGAAGAACTCTTTGAGCTTTTTAATTAGGTAGAGTCTGATTTTGTAATTAATTGTATTTTCAAAGAGTCTTCCCATCCTGTCATTGATCTGCCCAATGCCTTCTCCTGCAGATACAGCCTTGGTTTCGACAAGAAGCCTTGTGACTGCAGTACACAGCTAAGCCCCATGGTCTAACATGGCCTTTGCTTGATCTCCTGATGAAGGAAAAATGGACAAAAAGTCTTAGAACTTCTGCACAAAGGAATTTCATCTAAGGAATTTCCTTTCCTTCACTAACCCATGAATGAAGGAAATGGGAAAGAGGGGAACTGGAAAGAATTGCCCCCCTAAAATCTGTAACTCTGTGATGAGCAGAATCCTTGCAACCCCACTGCAGCTGTCTCACCAGCTGTGCTCCTTCCATAGTGGAATTGTGCTCCTCCCTGCTGAAAAGAAAATCAAGAATCTGTATATTAGAAATTCTGACTTGATGTGCAGATAAAGACTAACAATCTGCTACTCCTTCTAAAGCTCCATGCTACCTTGAAATGCAAAATTAGGAATAAAAGTGTAACTCTGTTGAGTTGCACTAGGGATATTTGATTTATTCTGCATCTCAGAGTAAAGGAAGTAATGCAGATAGATGAATTTTCTTGTGACCAGCTGCTGTTATTTTAAGATGAATGCAGTTAAACTTGCATATAGCTTTTTCTCCCTTTAACACTACAGCTTTAAGCTGTAGAAATTCTGCATGTCTGTAAAACTGAGCCTACTAAGGCTATGTTTTAAATATACTGCATGTGCAGGAATTATTCAATTAGGAGAACATTGCTTCCCTAAAAACAGACTAATGAGAAATATGTCATTAAAAGAAAAAGATACTTTTCTAAAGCACTTTGCTGATTACTGTCCTAAAGTAATTAATTACTTCAGAGTTTATTGTTATAAATCAATAAAGTTGTTTTCCACAGAATCTAATGAGACATTTAAAAATATAGTATATGATAAAATCTTACTTGTGAAAAGACATATTAAAAACTTAACCTGAACTGATATTTATCATGATATAACAAAAATACTCGTGAATCTTTTTAACAGGCAAATACCTTTATACTTAATTAGAGTTCATAAGCTAAATTGAAAAGAAAAAGCCCAAAAGCCAAACATGCAAAGCCTTAAATCTGAAATTATTTACTTAATCTAGAACCAAGTTACACTGGGCTAAGATCTGTGAACAATGGAGAGGAACATACCATGATGCAGTTAGAAAATATTTATGCTTCATAGTACTGCAAAATTCTGTTGAAAATGTTCTGCTGAATGAAATCATTGCAGTTTGAAAAAACAGGTGGAAACCCAAAGCTGGAGAAACAATTAGATGTAAGATCAAAGAACTTTCTGGATTATGATTGATTTTCTACAGAAATTCCAAACATAACTCAGAGCTGACAATGGAAGAAGACTAAAGTCTGAAGCAAGTTGAACAGGTTGGAGTTCACCCTGGACTGGGACTTTCCCTAGAGCCCTAGAAAGGTGCAGAATGGTGGAAATGGTACCATATGGATTGCAAAGAACAGTCACCCACAGCAGATCACATCTAGACCAGCAGTTCCTGCATATCAGCAGAAATACCCTTGGGAAGCAACCTGTGATCCCCCTGCCAAGGCCTGGCCTGCTCATGCAGGAAGCAGGTTGGTACTTACCTGTCTCAGCTGTGGCCTTTTGAACCATCCAAAGTCCCTGGTGGCAATTCCTGCCCCTTGTCTTCTTGTCCAATTAATAAGTGAGTCAAAGAGGGTGTAAATGGATAAATACCTCTCACTATGTGTGCTGTGTGCCAGGTTAGGCTCATTAACCAGTATGTAATTATGCCTGATTTCACATCACTCCTGAACTTGATCCATTAAGAAAACTTTTATTCTCTGAGACAGCAATAACTTGACCTTAAATGAACTGAATGTGAAATTGCCTAGTGATTGATTTTTCAATTCAATTATTTTTCCTTCAGAAGTTAAATTTAAATGTGGCACTTTACAGTCGAAAGAATCTAGGTCAAATAGATGGGATATTAATAATAACCCATCCTGTGTGAAATCTAGGGGTTATACTTAGCAGTAAATTCAGTTTGTGGAATTCTCTGAAGACTGAATTTTATGTAAGCAGCCATCTCATAGAAGGCAAAGGCACAGGCTAGAGTTTCCCAGACTTTTCAATACTGACCTGGGACCTCTTTCTCCCTGGTGTGCTTCCTTCCTCTCTACCAATTCTGGGCATCAAGAGTGTGGAAAGCAGAAGGTTTCAAGATCGAGACTCTCCTTAGCCTTGTTTAATCAGTTTTATTTCTATCCTCACAGAGATTGACTGAAGAAGACATTGCTATCCACCTTGCATAAGAATAACTGCAAATGAAGGCATAGGGTTGCTCCCCTCAAATCCCAGAGGGAAGCAGGATCATGTGCTGGCCCAGCCAGCAGCCAGCTGAGTTAAAAGGTGTTGGACAGCATACAGTCCAACTAAACCGCCTCAAAAAGGAAAAATCCAAAAACTAGACCTTGCGGGAATTACAAATCAATTACAATTTTGTATCAGCTGAAACAAAATAACAAAAACTTGGAAACATGTAATTTATTTGTGCATTGGAGCTGATTTGCTCCTCTGAAAGATGCTAAAGACTTTGGTGGTGCTGGTCTTTTCTTACTGCAGGGTTCTTTCTGTAAATTGCTAGTAGATGATATCTAAGAAAGTAGTTGCCACACCACCTTGGCACCCTGCTGGCTGGGCTTGCTTTGCCCCCATGCAGACAGCAAGTCCCACACTGCCCGGCTGCCTGTGTGAAGTGAGGGCAAGTTTATTCCTTTGTATGAGGTGGCTAATTAACAGCCCTGGGGAACACTAATTCCTCAAGTTTCTGGTCCAGATGAAAAGAAGGAAATGCCCTACCCAGTAAATTAATGTAGACATGAAGAAATGGCCAAGTGATTGCCTAAGAAATGGGCAGGTAGACTGTGATAGGTAGCAACAGTGTTGAATATTTTTTGTTGAAAAATCAAAAATTTGGAGAGAGGGAGATAGAGAACAAAGATGAAGAGCTACATTTGCTTGGGAAAAAATTACTTCACAATCTACCAGGAATAGAGGAAAGAAGTAAACACTTTTTAAATGAAACCCTGGAATGAATGAGTGCATCCTATCTGATGCCTTTCCAATCTGTTTTTTCATCCTGTAGATCTTGTGTAAGTGGGAGTTCCAATGGCTGGTTAAAAAGCTTTTAAGACCAGACACAAGAGGAATGACTTCTTCCAGGCTTGCTTACGAGGACTGTAAATCCAGGCAGACTTCGGAAGAACTCCTAGTGAAACCAAAGGTAGGCTGGTGTCACCCACCACAGTGCAAACATCTGGAGTGTGTGATTTGCATTGTGTTGCTGAAATGCAAAGTCTAGCTAAACAAAGCAAGCCATGGGGAAGTCAGAAGTGTGACCCCCTACTGACTGGTGGTCAGTTTATTGGCAGCTAATGACACTCCCCCGTACGCCTCCCCACGCACACCCCTGAGATCCCAAATCCTTCAGGAAGCACGAGCTGGTGCTGGTGAGCCTTTTGATGACACCTGGTGGCAAAATTGGAATAATGCACCAGAAATTGAACAGACGCATGATAGCCATGTTACTGAAATTAAAGGGAAATTAAATCCATGGGGAACTAATGTGAACTAGAGTCTGTTAGCTAAAAGTGTAAAATAATGCGCTAGGAATGAAATGGAGAAGCTTAATGACATTACTTTAAGAGGCAAACCCAGCTCTGATAAATGTATTACATATCTGTATAAAGCAGTCCTTGAGGAGGAGCCATAACTGGCTCTACGGGATCAGTTACTGCCTGCTTAAAAAGAACTGTAAACAGCAACAAGACAGGATTAATTAGTTTAGTTCAGTGAAGTTGTCTCCTTGGATACCATTCAAGTGACTTCCACCATTGTTCATGTGAAGTAACCAGGAACATAAGCATGAGAGTAACAAATACCTGTGTTCCAGATAAATATTTATCATGTGAATTTGATGTGGAATGATCTCTTTTCAGAGGACACACTTTGGGTTTGCCTCTAAACACCTTGTAGCAGGCAGGGAGAAGGGGGTAAAGAAGGGGCCTGCCCAGAGCTGCCCTCCCCAGCATTGTCTGGAACCTGCCAAAGTGGCCAGGGAAGAAGCCACAGGTGCCTTCTGTGAGCTGTGGGCAGGCTTGAGGATGTTACATTTATGTCTTTTATTGCCAAGCTGGATCTGTGAGGCTATTAAAGTGAAAGGTACAAGCCCTGAGAAAGCCCTTTCACTGATGAAAGGGTTTAGTGCTTTTACTTTTGTTTCATTTCTCAAACATGCTCCTCCTGCACCTTGCTGATGATTTACTGAGAGAAGTCTGTCATGGCTGTCACAGACCTTCAAAATACTCCAGATTTCTACCCTGTCTTGTGCAACAATTCCATTCACCCTAAAGGTTTCCATTACGTTGCTTATAGCTGTTCTGTGTTGTGTGGCTATGTGCTATCTTCTCTTTGCTTTATGGAAACAGCCCTGAAATCACTAGAAAAGCTTCAGTTTAGCTTCTAGTTTCCATGTGATATCTGCTGATACATGGTGTGGCTTGGGAGATGTGTGCACAGTACAGGAGGCTGTGACCACCCTGCTGTTCATATTCTCCTGCTCCTCTCCTGCTCTCTGTCATGCAGTGAAAGTGCTGGGGCTGTATTCAGCCTGCCACACTTACTGCTGAGGGCACAACCAAATTAGCAGTTTGGGAATGCTCAGTAAATTGAGCATTCATTTTAAAAATGTAGTAACTTACACCTCACAGAGATGCAGTGAAATTAAATAGTTGGGTTTCTCTTTGTTTTAAATCTCTGAAAATTTCCCAGCTAGTCAATTATCTGTGGGCACCAGCATTAATGATTTGTACATGATGACACACATAGCTCCATCCTCCTATCAGAATGTCCTCATTTTCACTCTGTAATATCACAGTTAAAGGTCAACAACTACTTCAGTACCAGGACTGTAAGCTAGAAAAGAAAGCAAGCAGGGAACTTCCAAAAGCTTCCTTCCTCATACAACCTCTCAGTAATTTCTTTACTGTGGGGACAATATCCTAATCTTGGCTTGGGACTTTTTATCTCATTTTAATATTTTCCCAAGGTTGAATAACATCAGTCCTGCTTACGTGGAGTTTTTTATAATTACATTATTTAAATAGGTCAAACAAAAAAATTGTGAAGAAGAAATAAAATATTAATATTCTCTCAGTATGCAAGTGAAGTCTGTGTCCAAGCTCTAGCTAAAGGAGAAAATAATAAAACAACCTGTTCTTTGTGCTAACTGAGGCTAGAACTAGAGGCAATGAGCTTAAATTCCAGGAAGATTTAAATGAGATGTTAGGAAAAAATTCTCATGGTTTGAGTGACTAAGCATTGGCGTAGATTGTCAAGGCTTTGTTCTTAAAACCTACAACAGAGGAGATTTCACAATCCCTCAGCAAACTTTTGCCAAAAAATGACTCACTGCAGTGGAATGTGTTGACTGATACCTTGAGATCCCTCACCACTCTCGATTTTAATAATCTGTATAAGCACAGTTCATTGATTTGCTGCTTTGTTCAATCATTTGACATCAAAGCCCCAGTAATTACATCCAACATCCTGTATCAGCTGCTCAATGGTTGCATTGCACAGTACTCGGATGCATTTTTACTAATTGGCTGCTTCTCTTTTATTATTTAATGTGTATTAAGTTTTAGCCTGACTCATAGGGAACACTTCAAGTACAAGAGCCAAACAATAATTAAAGCTGTTAAAAATACATTCCAGCAAAAAGTAGAAGCCAAGAGTGATGAGTGGCATATTTGCTGTTTTTTCCCAGAGGTCCCCAGTGTGAAAGATTATATGGTATCAACAGCTCAAATAACAGCAGGGGCTTGTGGGCTTCCTGTTAAATAAATGCATTTCCATCAAGAATTCACTAATTTACTTTTTTTTCTGGAAAATACCAGTAATTCAAGAGTTAATAGTAACTATGAAGAGCTTTCCCCAGACTAGCAGTCTGGCAGGACCACCAGCTTCCTACAGCCTTTCTGCTCTTTTTCCTGCCAGACACCTGGTAGCACAGAAATGATATCTACAAACAGTGACCATTGAGGGCAGCTCTTGACTTAAGAGGGACAGCATGTTAACTGAAAAATAAGTTGCACTGATATGAAAAGCCATCTTTATTTTGTCGACAGGAAAGATGAGAACAGCTGTCTGGCTCATGTTGTGAAATGTGTCTGGAAAGCTGCTGGGGCACAATTTTAACAAACTCTGTCTCACTTTCCTGCTACCTCTAAATTAATAAAGACCCCAAGATGTCCCCATTGCTCATTTTGCAGCTGCTGGAAGGGTTTATTGCACATACATTTTTCAACGTCAGTCCCAGGTCTGTCTGATGGATAGAGAAATATAATTTGAGAAATAAATATTTATGATGCATAGTCACTTGAATTCTTTTATTTATACATTGCTCAGTACAGATGCCCATCACAACAGTAAAACTAAAACTGTGCTAGGTTTCAGCATTTATGATTCATCCACTATGGAAGACTTAAATCATCAGCTCATTAAAAGGAATGGTTCTGAACTAAATCATGAAGTCTTTTTAAGTGTCAGTCTTTCAAAGAAAAGAAGTTTGTTACACAGTTTTTGCATTGACCAAAAAGGTTGTCTTGAACACGGGAATTACTTTCTATCCTTCAAATACCAACAGCAAAGCTTAGAATACCTGACACTGGAAGAGTAGCTACTGCAGTTGACATATTTCTAAGTGAACCATGGGTTTCAGCAGTGATCTCTACCCAGCTGTATTCCAAAGAGTTTCCAAAAGTCACAAGCTCTTTACAAAAAGCAGCATCTGTCACATATACTGTGAAATTGTTGTGCTGGGCATGAGGAGTTGATCGAGAAACATCTTCTGCCTGGCACTTTACTTTTTTGAAACCCCAGGTGGATATTTTTCATGCAATTTAACTTTTAAGAGAAATAGTCACATCTGGCCACCAGAAACTAACGTTATTAGTCTCTAGCTCTGCACCACTCCTCTGAATGGGAAATTATTGCAGATAAAATACCTTCAGGTAGGAAGATGACTCTGTGCTCCTGTAGCAAAGCATTTCAGCCTCTCCTCCAAGGTCAAAAGACACTACTTCAAATCTACTGACAGGAATCAACCTTAATAGACAAGAAATCTGTCTTACATTAAATACAAAGAACATAAGAACATGATAGCAAATAGTTTAGGTGACAGGTTATCATGCTTTCTTTCTTTTAATTTACAGTGTTGGGGAAGCAAAATTTCTATGTGAGGCTGAAGCATCAGCTTTTCTGTGATAGACCGAATTACTCCTCAATGTTCCCCACAGGATTTCTTACTAGTACTTTGATTTGAAGTGGTCTGAGTCAGCAATCCAGCCTTCACTGTCCTCATTATTGCTTGCACACAGAAATGATGATCTTGTCCCAGAAAACCTACAGCTTAGGCATATGACAAATAAATTGATGTAAGAAACTACTTTGGGGCCTCTGGAAGGAAATGAACTGGACAGAAGAATAGAGTATAATAGGTAATAATAGAAATACCACTCCATATAAAAATTCTATCATGATCTCATCTTTCTTCCAGAAAGACCTGCCTGGTTTTGCCCATCCAGCTTTTGGGATTCTTCCTACTGCTTCTGGAGTCAACCTTATCAACCTTATCATCATACCTTATCATCCTAAAGTAGGTAGGAGAGTTTAACTGTCTATTGTATCCTTCTCTAAATTAAAGGTTTGGAGTGAAGCATGGAGACGTGAAGAAGAGACAAAGAACTCTCTTTAAAGAGCAGGAGGAAAACCAGCTGTGGGTGGTCTTGGCTTTAAACGTGACTGGCAGAAAATCAGCCCAGAACTGAAACCTTTCTCTGTGCTTCAGTAGTCCAGGAAAAGCACCTGTTTCCCACTGGGATACTCATACTTTATTTACCTGCTTATATGGAAGTCTATTTCTGTTTTCTTGGAATGAAATACAACTGAATTTCAGGCCTTTCAAGATTAATCCAGTTGCAAGTAACAAAAGGGAAAATAAAAATTCTGAGAACTTCACATGATTATGTTGGAAAGGTGGCAAATGCGTGTTTTAAACAAAGATGCAACCATTACAAAGATCTCTCTCTCAAGTGGCTAGAGGTTTGTGGGACAGAGATGATCACAGAAAGTCAATCTGTCAGCTGCTGGTGCCTCTTGTGAAGGATTTGACCTGCCCTGTTCAGTCTCACGGCAAGACTTCCATGTTTGCCATTGCTGTAGAGAATACCAAGCCAGCCTTTCACACCTACACTACCTCAATCCTCACCAACAATTCTTGTAGTGTTCAAAGACTGAATGAAGAGATGGTTATGCATTGATATTCCTCATTTGAACCTCTTAAAATGCTCATATTTCCATCTAAGCTTTTGCAGTCCTGTTCCACTCCTCTGCTTATTGTAAAACACAAGCTTCCACTTCGTTGAAACTTTGTATGGCATCCCTTGCTCTCCAGGAAAAACTGTGGAGGAAACTGCCATTTGTAAAGTCCAAAGGTAATGAGACTTTCTTTTGGCAACAACTGGCTTGGCTAAGAGCAACAGGCAGAAATCAATGCTGGGTACTTGTTAGCACTAGCATCTTAGGAGAGGGTTGATTCTCCCAAGTGCAAATGAACACACATTCCCTTTAAAATGCTTGATGCTTAACTGAAATTTAAGACCAAGAGAAGCCCAGCTCACAATCCTTTTTTGACCTTATTTTTCTCTCTTTGATACTTGATCCAATTTCTCTCTTGCATTTGACAAGAAAAAACTTGTTTTATGGAAATTAGAATATGATAGTGGCAGACCTGCACCACATTAAACACTGGATTTTTGTTTCAAATTTTTGAAAAAAATTTAGTTAATGGAGAGTTTTTGAGGGATGTTTTACCTTGAACTGGTTTTACCTTGAATAGGTTTTACCTGCAAACAAATTTGAAAGCAAAGTCCAGGAAGTATGTGGGCTTTATTGGCAAAAGAGTATTTCAGTGGGAAACATGAAAGGAAATACTATTTTTTTTTCATTTTGATGCATTTGATTCCACAGAAAACTATTAATGAGTTGTAACTGCTAGCATTTTTGCTGAAATGTAACATAAGAAACAATGTAATAATTAAGTACAGAAACCAATTTTGGTCTCTGATATTTTATACTCAAGACTCTCCTTGCACTGGAAGGTGATATATATTATATGGCCTCCTGAGGAAACACTGCTGACTTATAAAGAAAACTGCAGTGCTACATTTTTCAAATTACCATAAACATAATTACCTCCTGCTGAGAATCTGAGTGATAATTCATAGCATCATTACTTTCAGTAAAGACTGTAATTTCTTTCAAACTGTGATTAATTCCTTCCTAAATTACAAAAGTCAAGCCAAAAATTTATGTTAGATTGGCAAATATATAGAAATTTTACTATATTTGCTCCATGCCTGAATATACATGAAATCTTCATCTTTTAAAGCAAATTAAAGAAAACTTTTAATCCTGCCTGAGCTGGTAGGGAGCTGTGAAGAAGAAGAGGGATCCAGTCAAGTGAGAAGAGGATGATGTGTTTGTCCATATGAGCAGATTTTAACAGCGCATGAAACTCATTGGCTAGCAGAGGTGTCTCTGTGCTTCTTTCTGAAGTAGCCAATCCTCCAGAAAGCCCATGAATGTTTGTGGTTATTCCTTTTCAATAGAGGGAGCAGAATTTCACTCCTTGTAAGTTATTCCTGTTGAGGTGGCTTTCTCTTCTCAGTGACAGGCAGGGTGCTTACCTCCAAAAGCTTTGGTCAACACACCATTCTTCATTTTGCTGTGTCTTTCTGCCCCTAATATAAAACAGAGAAGAGGATATAGTCATAAGACTCTAAATAACACATCTTCAAATCTAAGTTAGACTGAGCTTTGATTTTAAATAGTAGGAGCTGATTTAACAATGTTCAACAGTTGGTGGTGCATGCAGCAAAGACAGCCCCTTGTATTTATGCACATTGAATGTTATTATGGTATTTGCTTTCTTTTTATTCAGTGCAATTTGCTTCTAATTTTTCTCTTCCTTTACATAATTTCTTTTTTTAATCCTCACTGGTTGCTAAGTAACTGTAGCAGTATTGCTGCAGATGTGCAGTAGGCATATCTGCTTACTGTGGTGGTCTTTCTTTTCAGGGAAAAAAGTCTTTCAGTAAAGTAAGAACAAAAATGAAAGTAATGATGGCCTGATAAAAGATAAAAGATTTTTCTTATCTCAAATTTTTGCGGCTATTCATACATTGTGTCAGCCAATGGTAGAAAGTATTTGGGAGGAGTGCATTATTCTCAAATGGATCAACCACCACAGGACTACCTCTCCCAGAGATTTATACCGCATTAAATGTGACATAAAGCAGTCTTGTCACACCTGGCTGCACCTGTGGTGGGACTTTCTTTGTAGCAGACTCAGGCTAAAACAGGGTAGGCCAGAAATTGCAAGATAATGGACCCTCATTTTTGTCAGTTTCTGTAAATACTTTTGTGTAGATCATGAGTTTTATCACTGGCCAAATTGTAATACTTTGGCCCATGGAGGCTGGCAGTTTCTCTTTGCTTTTGTCAGTACAGCGCTCCAGAGCTTTAGCCAAAGTTTTATGGCAATGTAAAGCAGATGGCTCTCAGGGCAAAATGAAATCTCTCAGCTCATTTTCAAGGCTCTTCACAGTTTTGTGTATGTTATTCAAGTGTCACAGGTATCCTTTTGGAATTCATTTCCCTGAGCACTGCAGGCCCCCTTGGGCTCTTGGTAGCCAGGAATCTCCTCAGCAAGCAAGCCCTTGCCTGTTCTGTGTCACCCTTTGGTAGACAGACACCCTTTGGCCATGCTGTTGTTTACTCTCTCTGTTAACAGTTGCTCCTCTGTGTAAGGGAACTGTGTGTGAAGTGCAAGAGTTAAAATCCTATTGATCATTAGTTTGGGAGGAAAATAGCAGAATGCCTATGTGACAGTGAAAGATCACTCTACTGATAGATTTCATTTTAGCATTTACTAATTTGGGTGTGTTTGATGTTGTATTTGCAGCAGGATGTTAATGTAGATTTTTAGCAGCAATTAGATATAGATTTATTGTCCTCTTAAGGTAGGAAGTACAGAAGAATTGTAATTGTTGACATTATTCAAAACTAACAAGTGGCATTTTAAAGATGTGGATGTTGTGTTAATTCTTAACTTTTTGTAGCTAGGTGAGGACGGTTCCATTTATTTTGTCTTTTCGTATTCAGTTTAATCAAATGTGTCCATTAAGCTAGGATGTGGTATTTGAATTCTTTCAAGAAATGCTTGCAGGAGATTGATTTTTGCCTGTGTTTGCAGAGAGTGAAGGAGTCTGCCTGTGTAATCTCCAAAAAGGTCAAATCTTGACTTAATAAATGTATGATTCAGGAACATAAACCTCATTCTTTAGGACATCACATTAATATTTATTGGGGTCTGAATACTACAAAGATCTGGTAATTAGCTACAGAATCTTTTGTGTGTTGGTTAAACTGGCTCAAGAGGGATTAAAATTGCTTCCATTATGATAAATCTGCTAAGCAGTGGACTCATATTCCCATTAATTCCTATGGTTCAGACTAGTGTGTAGGTACATCTTTCTGCCATGACTAATAGTGGTTATGACATTTTTAATAAATTCAGTGAAGAATATTTCTAAAGGAATCATGCACAATTGCTGATGGTAGAGTAAGAACCAGGCAGCAGCCAGGAAGCTCAGCAGGAGCTACACAGCTGTATCGGGAAAAGACACTGTGTCCCAGTCCATGCAGTGCAGGAAAGGAGCAAAGACCAGAAACCTGGGCTAGGAGTTGCTTAAGGGAAATGACCCAGATATGCCAACAGAATGCTAACAGTCAGACCGAGTTTTAAAAGTACGGAAAAATAAAGATGGCTTCTGTATTGAGAGACTGACACAAGAGCAACTCTGAAAGTGAGGCAGGGAGAAGAGGGTACTGCCCAAGGAAAGGGCTGCTGGGCACACCTATAGGTAATGCCTAGGTGAGGGAGAATATGTCTGTATATTGTGGTACAAACATAACCAGGCTGAGCTGAGCCTGTAAACCCACAAGGCTCAGTCTGGATCTGGCCCAGAATAAGTACAGTTATATTTGCATAGTGCCAGCCCTAATCAAATTTGCCCTGCTTCTGGTCTCTGTTCAGCTGTTTTTCAAATACCTTTGATTACAAAATTGCGGGTTGAAAAAGATAAGATTAGATAAAGCAACTAGTAATCTCAGTATTTTTCGAAAGTGGGAAGGAGAATGTAAGCAGTGTAACAGTTTTAAAAATCTTGGTGCCCTTCTAAAAAATTCCTGGAATGAGTGGGCTTAAAAGCTCATGCCTTATGTTAAGGGAAGAAGCCACAGAATCAAAACTGAACTAAAAAAATAAGTGAGCAGGAAGACCTAAAAGAGAATCTTATGGCTCAGAGGACACTAAGCAGAATCACAAAAATCACTTTTTCCCCCCCCAAAGAAATGTGGCAACTGCTGTTCACAGGCATGCAGAGCCATGTGGGGATAAGAGTATGTTCTGTCATTCCAGGATCCTAGAGCTGAAACTGCTTCTTGACATTACAAGTGGTGACACAGACCAAGGTGGGAGGATATTGAGGAGGCAGGCTTATGTCTCATGGGGATGCTGAAGTGGAGAAAGGAAAGTAAGCACTACATATGTTTGAGGAAATTTAAGAGAATGCACTCAAATGTAGCTGTGGTTGACCAGTTTAAATCTTGGAGGCACTTTCTGGACAAGTCAGTAAGAGATAAATATTCATGGAACTTGTCTGACCTTGAATCAACAAAAACTTTGTTTTCACAGAGCACGTGGCAGCTGATAACAGAGGGATTCTGCACCTCTGCACAGTATCATCAACATTGTGCTAGCTCTGAGTGGATAATGACATCTAAAAAAACACTTGGATGCAGCTGTGGGAATTTTAACTCCTCTAATTTTTTTTTGTTTGTTTTTCCTTCTGACAGGTTTTATTCCACAGCAGAAAAAATATCACTTCATAAAACTTCACTTAAGTCCCATGCTCCAAATCTTCATGACTTTCATCTTTCACAGAAAGGGAGAATAATGGGAAGGGAGCTAGCCCATCTGCATAAACTATTTATCCAGAACTCCTGATGGGCTAAAACCACAGAGAAGTGCTCTCTGCTCTTAGTTATTGGCATACAGAGAAAGTCAGCCCTCAGAAAGCTTCAACTGCATCAACTTTCAGCCCAGCACTTCCCTACTGATGCTTTTTACCCATCAGAACAGGAAGAACCAGAAGGACTCCAAACAAAGCAAAGGTTCTTCCAGAAGCCAAAGAGCATGAGAGAAATTTTGGATTAGCTCCAAAAGAGCCTCTTTTGTCACAGAACTAAACAGAGCTGAAACAGTCATCGTTGGCTGAACTGAAGGACAGGGTTGGGCAGTGTTCCCAAGAGGCTGATGCCTCTGCAAGCCCTCTTGGATGGTGCTACACACTGAAAACCAGGCACCAAGCAGAGAGGTGGTAGCTAAAAGCATACATGCTTCCTGTATGCTCTTTTTGGTGAGTGAGGAGTCAAAATAATGGACTAACACTAGCTTAGGGGAATACATTATGTATCATCATAAGCACATTGCTGGGGGCAGGGTTGTATTAAAGCTGTATTTGAATATTAATGGTAATTTTTCTTCCCAGCCCCAAGAATGCAGTGCTTGGAAGTGGGGAACAATTCAAGAGGTCTCTCAGGGTTCAGTAGTTCCAGAAATCCTGGGTGGGGGCATGAATTAATGATATATGAAGACCCTGAAATACATTGAACTGGGGTTTTTTTTCTGATTATTCCGTTCAAATAGGAGAGAGCTTATATGATTTGAAACTTTTATTTCTTGCAAACACATGTTCACACACACGATGCCATTCTGTTGAATTGTTTCCAGAAAAATTAATCATTCTTTAGAAAGATTTTGGCTTTCTCTGAGGACAGTTGCTACTTTTCTACATTAGAGAAATCTTTTGTCTTAGTTTAACAAATAGATGCATTGGGGAAATACTTGCCTGGGAAATTACTGGAGGGAATGAGATGTACAAAGATCTTGATGCTGCAGTCCAAGATAAATAGGACATTGTAATACACTTAGCAAATGAAAATGCAAATCACAGAAAAGTAAAGCAGAAAAAAATGCATTCCCTTGCCTGAACATTCAGAGAAAGGGAGTGGGACTGGAAGGTGTTTGACAAGCACATTATTTTCAGTCTCCTGCTAATTTAGTGTTATCAGAATTGCCTGCGGCTGTCATTCCATGAGCAAATATATTTGTAGAAATGCCAGTAGTTTCAGAGAGATGATGCACTTATCAGCAAAAAATGTGAGTATTGTGAGGAGACTTCAAGTAAATGATAACTGGTAGAAGATGTGTCCAGGAAGACTTCCTGTGCTTGTCAGGAGTCTGTTCTTAAAACCTAATCAGCGTGGCGTTAAATTATTAGTTACAGCTAAAGAATCTACCTGGAGTTTTCTTTTTTGGTATGTGTGAGTTCGACTTATCAGTATGCCTGGCTTCTCTATAATGAATTAACATCTAAGCTAACAACGAATTAACATCTAAGCAATGAGATGTAGTTAAGACCAATGCAGAGACAAAGCAGGCAAAGAAGGAATTATTTTTAAAGGAGTTAAAGAAGTAGCCATACAACTCTCTGAGACTTAAGAAGCAAAAAAAGAAAGAAAAAAAAAGGATAAAACCCACAAGTTAAGGGAAGAAGAAATGTGGAAACTATGAAGGAAGAAATTTGAGAAAATATGTAGAAAGAAAGAGGAATAGAAGAAAAGGAAAGAAAGATTATGGGAGAGTTTGGAACATAGACAGACAGAAGTAGCTTTGCAGAGGACAAATAGAGAATGGTATCAGGGAAGACTGAAATAAGAGAAAATAGGAAAATGAGAAAATAAAAATAACCACTAGAATTATGGAATGCATAAGCCCCATACCTAGCACTGCAGTCCCTGAGTAAGGATTGTCTAAGGATTTCTGCTGAAACTATGCTATCAAAATCCATGAAGCCATTGATGAACAGTGATGTGTATCTTTGTAGGATGAGGCTGCATGTAACCAGACTGAAAAGTGCCTTGCCTACAAGTAGATATGTTTCCATGGTATGATCCCAAATGCAGCTCAAGGGTTCAAAGTGACCTTTTGGAAAATCGCTCTTCCATCTGTCTTTGGCTACTAAATTACAGATTTGTGACAAATATATGAGTCTGAAGGATTCTTACAAAATAACTACATCTCTGTAATTCATATTTTTGTTTAGCAGATACAGTTTAATAAGTCTTCTGGCACATATGATTTTATTCCGGTAGAAAAATCTTATGATTTTCTGTGTGAAAATCCTATGTATATTTTTAATCCTTTTAATGACATCAAAATTTATATTCACATTAAATTTCAAGTAGAGTTTTTCTTCCAGTTTTTGGAGGTGGAACAATCCAAATTAATGCACCCGACAAAATCCCTTTCAAATTTCTACTGTGTGGATACCAGGTAGGTGCTTTGAAAAACAAACCTCCAAATATTCCACATTCTCCAGAGCTGGATTTGCATTGAGGGATCCTGCTGCTAGCAATACCACTGTCAGTCCTACGGTATATTGTATAGCTTGTGATGCTTTTGCCATGGATTATTGATTGGGCACTGTAGTCAGCAGAGCTTCAGTGATCCTGCTCCTGCCTTTGGTTACAGCTGTCTGCAGACACGTGGGTATTTGCTCCAGCCATCCCAGGGCAACTCTGTTTTCCAAAGCATTAATCATTGCAGAAGAGCAAGGAGAATCATTGAAGTCCTGTGGGCATTTGAAATAGTTCAGCCCCACTCTACTGTGAAGGAAGCCAAGCTTTATGTGTTATGAGACAAATAGAAAATGTTTGAATAGAGTGTGTCGGGAGAGAGGAGATTAAAAGTCACTCACAGCACATAGCACCTTTTCCAGAGTGCTGACTAGCAGTTTGTGTTTAGACAGTAATTTGGGGATGAAAGGATGCTTTAGATCTGCTCCAACGTAGCTCTGAGGATTGTGGGGAGGAGGATTTCCTTACTGCCTACATTGATGGCTCTCCTGATTTCCAGCAGTGCTAATTTCATAGGCTTGGGGAACTTCAGAGACACATGGACACCACACTTAAGATAACAGGGATCTGGGCTTATTTTTCCTCGAAATATAGGTTCATTAATTTCCATGCTCCTACAAATGGGGGTCATTTTAGGTATATTGACTCACCCTTGAAGCCTCTCAGCAGGTACTGCTAGTTTGTTGTTTGGAAAATGCCTTCTAACACAGGTTTACACAGGTTAAAACCTCACATGAAACCGCTACTTGCACTTGTATGTGCTTTAGATGACCCCAGAACAACAGTGCTACTTACGAGCCACTGATGTCCAACATCTCCCAAATAATGGGTAACTGTTTTGATTTTAGAGATGTTGCATCCCAAGAAAAAAAACAAATCAAACAAACCACGCTGCAAAAAAACCCACAAACCTGCAAAAAGACAAACCTCAAGAGGGAATGGTTTCTAAAGTCAAAGTGGGTGGGAGTTTTTGAGCATCAGTTAGAATGAGGGATTAGTTCAGAGTTGATGAACACTGTGAGAAGAAGTAGACAAAAACTTTAAAAAAAATCTCTCAGAACTTTGAGGAGCTTTGGGTTGTCTAATACATAAAAAAAAAACAAACAAAAACAACCCCCTACAAAAACCCCCACACCTCCCGCCAAAAAACCAACCAACCAAAAACCAACTAAAAAAAAAAAGGGAAAAAAACCCAACAAAAAAAACGAAACCAAGCCCAAACAGAAAAGGAAGGGTATGGTGCAGTTCAAATATCTTTTTCCTGAAACTCTGGATGTTAGAAATAACAGAGGAATGCAGACAGACACAACTGAGCTTAAAAGAAATTACCGTCTCTTCATATAAATGCAGCAGAAAGTTTTCATTAAAAGCAACAACGTGCTATGATAACTCTACTGTTATGACCAAAATTACCTTCTTAATCTGCACCACAGTTTATGTTCACATAAGTTTTCAGTCAACCCATTTATTTTTATCGGTCTTTTGCTGTTTCAAGAAAGAGCCAGGAAGATTGGCTGCAGTTTTCTCTCATTTTAGACAAATGCAGTCCTGATGGCTTGTGGCCTGAAGGGAAGAGCTGCCTTCCTGCCAAAAGAGGACAAGAACTCTTAATATCTGGCAGCAGGAGAGGAAGAAAGGGACAGCTCTGAGGCACAGTTTGCTGCTGGTGTACAAGGTGAGATACTTCTCATTGTAATAAGCAGACACATCATGAGTGAAATTGTGCAGTTGCAATCCTGAGCAGACATGAGGTCAAATCAGCTCAGGTAAGTGTGATTCAGGGTGCAAACACTGAACACTGACAAGGCAGGATAGAAGTCTTTTTAGCAAGCCTCCTTTGAGCAGCAAAGACCCCTGTGCAGCCCTGTGTGCTAGGCAAACTTGCTGGAGAGCAGAGGGAGCTGAGGAGCGGCTGCCTGCAGCAGAGCAGCAGCGATTACTCAGGTGAGTTTGGATCTGCAAAGGCCAAGTGGAGTAACAGGGCGGCCGAGCTACATGGCTAAAGCCACCCCCAGAGATGGCAAATAATGATCAGCTTTGGACCCATGGAGCTTCAGAAGCTGTAGGCCTTGTTCTTCAGCAGTGTAGGGAACATATCTCCCCAACCCAGCTGCCGTAACCTGCAAGACTGAGATGTTACCACAGGATGAGGATAACAGCCACAGGGCCCAGCACAAGAGATGAAAGACAAGGACTATACATTATATGCCTGCAATTCTGGAAAGAAGTGCTTATGTATGAAATATCTCCTTTCTCCCTCACAGCTTCTTCCTCCCTGCTTCAGTGAAATATTTCTCTAATATTTAAGTTCATCTGCCATTTTCAAATGGGAGTAATTAGTTCACTTATTTTCATATTTTCATATTCCAGGGTATAAATTTAAGCTGGTGTTTATTAGAAGCTTCTGAACTTAGAACTCATATAATTTTGCTGTAATATTTTTCAATAAAAATCTGACAGAACGGTTATATTTCCCCATCTTCATAAACATGATATTTCCTAAAATATGTTGCAGTTAACTTTTGATACTAAGCTCTCATAAATACTCAGAAATGTTTGAGATATTCCATATGCTGCCATAAACTTCCATATAGTGCAAGGAATCACGGAATCTTCAAATTTGTTCTTAGGTTATATGTGCTGATACCTCTCCTCTAAGTACAGCTTGAACACACACTCTAGCTGTTTCTAACACGTACAAGGTCATCAATTGCCTCGCTCTTGTTTACAGCATGCAGAATTATGTTAAATGCCTCTGCCATACTCAAAAGAGCGGCTTACCTTTCAGTGGAGATTTTATAATGTCTAAAATGAGGCACCAGAAGATTGGCAAGCTGAGATCAATTTGTGTGAGCAGGCTACATTTCTCCCCTCTTCTTTCCTCTGGGGTCAGGGATGCAATTGGTAAAAGTGCTTATAATACACCTTCCTCATTCTAAGTGTGGGTGCTTGGCAGGATATTTTTCACAGGGATCTCTGATGGCTTTGAGATGCTTTCTTGCTCTTACTCTGAAATGTTCTAGAGTTATTAATTTTGAGCCATAAGGCATGGCTCATTTGTTCTGACTTTCCTTTAAAGAGGGGAAGGAATAATGAAATGCAGGCTTCTCTGTGTACCCTGGGTGCTAGCTATTGTTTGTGGCAGAAACTAAATAGATTTCATTTTCATTTTTGCAATCTGAAATGGCTGATAGGACGTGGTAATTACGCTCCTTAAACTATGCTAAATTTCAAAAAATAGGAGAAGAAAGTCTGCAATTTAACAGAATTTACTGGTAGTTCAGATATTATATTTAACAGATGCTCCACCTCCTATTGACATAACTTACTTTTATTTTTCTTTTAAATATGCATTATTTGCTGCATTAGTAATGCATGAAAACACACCTTGTTCTTTCTTAGAAAGGTAAAGTTTCTCTTAACAGTCCTATCCATAGTCTCTGCCTCCTTTACATTTGAACCTCAACATATAAACCACATGTTGTGATCATCAAGATATTAAATTGTAAACACTATTTCTGTAGGCCTCTACCATGTACTAATCTCTTGGTGGAAATGCTTGTCTGTTATTTAGCTCACGATACTTTTCTACACCACTTTCCAATGACGAAGTTTCTAAATAATCAACTGTTACTTCCAGTAATACAAAAATAGCATGTCATTACCATTTAGCACCAACTGCAAGGATTTAATTTTAAACCATTTCTCCTTTCCCTGACTGAAGAAATGCCTCTGCTATAATTTTTAACCTTTCATCAGCATAATTGCTAAATAATTAACAATGTTTAAATTATGAGCACCTGAGAGATTTGAAAATTATTACTGAAGTATGTATTTCACCAAAGCAATGACCTATATGCATCTGCTTCAAAATAAAAGCAAACTATAATTACTAGCAGCAGCAGCAGCACAAAATCTTTCTATGTGCCAGATCTTCTGTATGTACTTTTTCCTAAGTCACAGCTGCCTTTGGTCCAATGTTTGGGCATAAAGACCCATCTCACTGCAAAGAACTACTTTTGTGCTGAGGCTGAGCTCTCCTTCTCCAAGGTTATCTCATAATGCTTTGCAATGCCTTCATTTCCATTAATACAAATTAGTTATTCCACAGAATAAGTCATGGAAAACAATGTAAAGGCTCTATAATACCTTTCTATTTTTATAGCAGATATTATTTCCTTTCTTCCGTTAGCTGAGCTGATTTGCATTTGCATGCCAAGCTTTTCTTCAGTTTCTCCAGTCTTCTCAATGAGCTCCATGAGCTGATTTTGGATATGCTTTTTATACACCATTTAGGAGCTGACAGTCCTCAGTCTCTCCATCCTGTCCCAGCTCTGAGTCATCGGGATTTACTCACTCTCCTTTGTCTCCTAACTTGGGTTAAAAACTGCACACAGTCTGCTGGCATCCTGATGACCTACTAATCTGGCTTCCAACAACATGTGAGCCCTTATGTCCTCTCCTGCCCTTTGTTCCAGGCACTCCACTCACCACAACCTTAACATTTCTACTGCAATTCTGTGTAACAAGAGGAGGAACAGGAAGTACTTGCTGGTGGGAGTAGGAGAAACTACGGGAGCATGAATGAACAGCATAAATCTGTCAGAAGCCTGGCTGATCCCTAAGTGATTTGTTTTTTCAGGTCTTTCTCAGGTTCATCCTTTTGATGAATTGGTAAATGTTTGTCTTCCAAGCAGTTTTTGGTAAAATCATGGAAAGTTCACAGTGACTTTCACTCATCATTTTGAGAATGTGGATATATCTTATATCTAATCACATACTGCATCCCCGCTGTCCACAATATTCTTTTCACCTTGGCGGTACCTTCAGTGGTGAATGTGACTGCAGCTGTAACTACCCTTTGAATTGCAATTCCCAATTTCAGTTTCATCCAAGCATCTCTCTAGCCACTTCTTTGTTTCTGTATTCTTTCATCTATTGTAGTGCCATTCATATTCAGTCAATTTATTTTATTCCTGAGCTTTTAGGGGAAGTAGTGGCAGAGAGCTTGTTTTGTTTATCTGTTAGAGGCCCCAAGTACACAGCCTGCTGAATTATCAGTAGTGTCTACACAATTCTAATGACCCTCCACTCCTGTCACTTTATTTATGCCTTTGAGCTTAAAATCAGAGGCACCTGGATGGAAACAAAGTGAAGTGGCTGCCTGAGGTTTTTACAAATAAAAGTAATGTGTCTGGTGCTTCAACTAAATCCCCACCACTTCCTCCCAGAGTATTTAGCACAAGGGTGTTCAGCAGGCTTTGGCTTTGTTGAACACCTGCTCAGAAAATCTGCTGACTGCCAGAGGCCCCAGGAGCACAGCAGCCCCTTCATGCTTGCTTTTGAAAACATTGGTCTAACACCAGCACAGCACTGTGATCCTCTCCGACAAAGTCCTCTAAATGCCATTTCCTCATAAATCAGTCCCTCTAGCTTTCTAATTATCAGCACCAGCTCTGAATTGTCATTACACTTCTCATATCGATGTCCAGATTGAAAGTGATATCTTCCTGTGCTGCACAGGAAAGGATTATCACTTAGCTGCTCTATCAGGGATCTGAGCATAGGATATGAAGCTGATTAGCACACCTTCCTCTCTCTTGTGCACAAGGTCCCACCACTGCAGTTTTCCTGCTATAAACCTATTTATTTTTATTCCTCTTTTGAAATAACCCAAATAAACAAAATCTTCATTATGCTTATGCAGTACTCTCATTTATAGCTACTTTTAAGAAATGCCAGAATGAAAGTTGATCCAACATCAGCCTTATTTTACTGTGCAGTTCACAAATAATGTGGCCATAATTGCTGTTTCCCTTTCCTCCTGTGCTAACATTTTTGCAGCCTCCTACTTTTTCTGAGCAACTGAAAACCTCTAGATCAATAAAAACAAAGTGAATTTTTGCTGGAATGGCGTACAGATGCCTAAGCTTTCAAAACCACTATGAAATAATTCCCCTCTCCAGCAAAAAATATGTGAAATTTGTTGGCAAGAAAGTGCATGTACCATTTCATTTATAGCTAGAATAAAAAAAAAAAGATTTCTATATTATAATTATTTGGAAGATAATTGTGTGCATCCTGTTTTCATTAGCAATAAACAGAGCTGCTTTATTGATTTAATTATGCAAAAATAAAATGCTTCTATTAGGTTGCTTCATTTCCTTATGATTGGATATAACCTGGTTATAAGTATTATATATATATGTTATTGCTGGTGTTTATTGTTAATATAATAATGAAAATGAGAATATGATCTTATTAAAAAGTACAATCCTTTTACTGCAACAAATGGTAAATACTTTGCATCTTTTATAAAATTTATTTTCAATTCTTTTAATGGAGAGTCTTAACTAGATTTTTGTGAAGTGGTGAGAAAAATCTATCCTTTTGCATTTAAACCTGAAATTAGAAATGGAGATTATATTTTTAAAAGATTGTATAGTGACTCACCATTCAGGATGCTGAAGTTTATTAACAAGTTTGGGAGCCATGCTCTGCCAGGGAAGCCTAAAAAAGTAATTGAAAAAAATGCATGGTGACCACTGATAAAAATAAAGACATCAGTTAATATGCAGAATAGAAAAACTTAAAATTTATCCAAGGGGGGAATTTTAAGGTATAATCTGTATTAAACCCAAATACAATGTTTTATTTACCAAGTTGTAAATACTTAGGGTTTTATTTGTTTTCTGTTTTGCTTTGCTGCAGTAACTGCTGTGAATGTTCCAAACTGCATATGCATGTCCTGCTCCCTGTGTGAAGCAGAGAAATGCCATGAATTTTCAGTTGTGATCTGAGAGGGATCCTACACACTGGCTCTGGGAAGTAAACTGCCTTTGGTAAGAGCAACTTGGGTCTGGACTCAAATGGGCACTTTACAGAACAGAGGTATCCAAAGACAGGTTTGTTGGTTTGATTCATCTTTCATTGAGCTCATTGTGCTATTCCAAAAGGCTGCTGGTAAATGGACATCTGCTTTTAAGTCTTTTATATTATTTACACACTTATATGGTTTATAAGTGATCTAAAGTTCAAACCTGCCAGTGGAACTACAGAAATATTTGAGATGAACAGGGCTCCCTGTCAACAGAGGCAACCTATACAAGATTTGCACTCTGGTGCAAAACAAATGTCTATTTTTGCAGATATTTTGAAACAAGCAACTTCATATACATGAGTAGTCAAATTCAAACGAGATCCCTAATTGTACTGATAAGGCTTAGCAGGACTAAAACAAGAATTATGAAAAGACTTCTCTTCCTGTTCTATCAAAATTTGTTTCGTTTCTTACAATGGGTTGAAAATTAAAAAGAATGAAGGAAGGAGTTGTACATAACTTCCAGGGTAATGTTTGTGCAACTGAGAAATTCTGGTTGACTTCAAAACATTTCTATGTTACTAAATATCACAGCATAGGTATAAACTGCTGCATTCTGACAGAGGTTGATATGTTCAAAAATTGGAATATTGGAGGACCCCTGAACTTTGCTGTCACATCAGGGGGAAGCCATGTGAAGAATGGCACAGAAGCAGCTTAGAACACCTTAGCTAATCAAATTTGTCATATAGCAGGAAAATGTTTGAAGAGAAGGACTGATACCAGGAAAAGCACAATGGACCAATTGAGTACTGTGAGGGAAGGGCATGTATGACTTAACAGGAAGGATTTACTTTTTAACTCAGGCTAGAGTCTGATGAATATTTCCTTTGATGGAAGTGCTGGATAAATCAACTTTGCAGGGAGCGAAAGAAGCTGGTTTTGATCTTAGTTATTTCGCCAGCCTGGCTCACTGTGTGACAGCACAAATTAAAATGCACAACAAAAGGCAGTGGCAAGAAGGGCAGGTGAAAGTGAAGTTAGGGCTTATCAAAGTCTGTCTGAGATGCTCCCCCAAGGAGGAGAGCCTGTTTGGAGAGACTTGTACCTACAGAAGCACGGGTGCTTTGAGAGCCCTTTGAGCTAAACCCAGAGCATGCTTGGTAGGAGGGAAAGGTGTGGAAGAACCTAAACAGAGAAATGTGTAACGAAGTTTCTACTGTTAGCAGGAGGCAGAGCTGAGCAGGCTGCTTGCTTCCCTTAGGGCACAGCACTGAAGTGTAGACTCCAGGTACTATGCAGGCCAGCAAGTCTGAGTTCAGAAAAGGACTCCACTTGAGCTAGAGAGGGTGCTGAGGAAGTTTTACAGAAGAGTCAGCCCTAGCACTGGTGACAACTGGCAGGCTTAAGGACCTCTTTCTGTGAGGGCCTGTCGGTGGCCACTCAATGAAAACATCTGGGCCTCTTTATCCTAAAGAAGGTTTAAAAACATGCTGGTTTTGACTGCACACACTTAGCATGCTCATGAATTTTAAGAAAGAATTAATTTGCTGCTATGTCAGGATAAAGAAAACTGAAAGTTTAATTCACAGTGCATTGCGTTTTCAATCTGCTCACTGGTACATGGGAATAATATGAGGGATTTTAACTATCTTTTCTTTAGAAAGGATCATTTGCTGATATAAAATTTGCTATGAGCCTCTAAGGGAAGGGGTTTTTATCTCTTTTTTACATATGGAAATGTAAATTTTCGCATTTTGAAAAATTTTATGTAGAGTAACTTAATATATGATAAAATTCTTTAACAATATTTGTTTTTATCAAAGGTTTTCAGTATGACCTTATTAAGTAAAACTTGTTGCATGATTTTGCTAATCTCTGGCCTATTTTTCCTCTCTCTCTCAGTATGAGCTGTTCTTAAATTATGTTCATGTACTAGAAGACAAAGTGCCAAGTACCTAATATAGTACTCAGCAGTCACATCCAAATTTCAGCTGTTGTATAACACCAAATACTGTAAAGATAACAAGCTCAAGAAATACTTGACTCAGACTGGAAAATTATCAACACTTTGGATTAGACAGTATTATTCAAATTCCCTTTAAATGGCACTTTATTCTCAAAGTGGCCTGAGTGACTTTAATAACCTGTTTGTAATGTGTGTGACCTCCATGACTAAGATAACTATTGCAGCCTGATTGCCCACAATTGTGCAGGGGAAAAAAAGTTAAAAAAAAAAGATACAAGAAGAGTTTTACAAACTACTTGTGAACTGTGCAAAAAAACAACAAATCAAGGACCAGCCAGTGGGATTTTAAAACACTTCTGTGGATTAGAAACAGGTACTGTGATTAGGCTCCCAGGGCTTTTGGATGTGTTTGAAAATCCTTGCCATTCTGACAAAGATTTCAGAAATAATTTATGTTAAGTATAAACATACTTCCTTATATTTGAAATGACTCTTTCAAAATGCATTAAAGTAAAGTTTGTACACAGAAGTTTTGATAAAGCAGTGAGAAATACACTCCGTACATTTTAAGATGTTTTATTTTTTAATTATAGCTGCAGTTGTAATGACTTTCTCTGGAAAAATAGTTGGATTTTTAGCCATTATATTCCCTCTGTTTTGAAGAGAATTTCTGACTTTGGATAAACATTGAGTACTGAGTAATTGAACATCAAATAACACTGAATCTCTATAAAATAAGCTCTTTTTGACTCAAAGGGTTACAATTTAAAGCTTCTACATGAACGTAATAAACTATGAAGTCACGTATCTCTAAGGACATCTATGCAGATACAAAGAAGAATTTTAACCAGCTCAGCCTCTCACTCCTAAAAATTACTCTTCTCTGAAAGTGAAGACCTCTGCCTCTTATTACCTCTAAAATTAGCTCATATTATTTATCCTCTTTCAATTCACTTTTGCTAACAATGATTGTGATTAGTGTTAGTGTATAATCTAACCTTGAAGCATGCCGCTGCTTGTAATGTAAGAAATTCAAGCCATATGAAGAGGAACCTATGCAGAACCTTTACTTATTCATGTAAATGAATAGTTTTTGTCAACATAGAAAGATAATCTATTTAGACTTAGAGAAAAGGCTATTATTGGGAAACTCCTTTCAATTTATTCTCTTTCCAAATGCCCCCCTTATGGTCCTCTGAAGAAACTTAGAGAAAAGGTTTTTTCTCAAGAAGATGCTTGGTAACATCACCATGTCAGAACTGTGCTAGAATGTAGAATTGCACAATAATGGGAAATGCACACAAAATTTGTAAAGCTATCTTTGTCTTCCCCTTTTCTAAGACCACACAAAGTAACAGCTACAGTACAAGACACCCATTTCTCCATCCCTGACTGACACTGCCATCTAATCTCTTTTATACTGTGAACATTTTGATAAGACTTAATTTTGAAGCTAGAAATTAAATGTAAATCTAATGTAAGCAAAAATGGGGGTTGTACTAAGTGTGGCTGCCTCTGCAGTGCTAATACACCCCATGGCTGAAAAGGTTTTCCTTCTCAGGGAATTCCTTTTCCAAGGGAATTGCAGGGAGATGGTAATCAAGTCTCATTAGAAAAATCCCCACTCTTTCCTTTTTCGTGGTGCAAGCAGAAGAAAGCATCATGGAGCTGCAAATATGGTTCCAGCATAACATTAGGTGCTTTGTACAGGAGTCATTCAAAATGTCATTGACTATCAGCTCTCTCTCTGTGTTACTTCCATAGTTAGCACTTCAGAATCATGTCTTCTCAGAGCTGGTATGCCTCACGTGATAACTAGTATGGTAAGTACAGTTCCTTTTCTTCTGGAAACACCAGCAGTAATCCCTGATCAGACTGAGCCATTGGGAGACAGAGTATGCTGCAGACATCCCACCAAACCTGCTCAGTGGTATGGCACAAGCACCTAACAGAACAAGAAAGTTGGTTCTCATGTCCTTCCCCTGTGGTGACAAACATGACCTGAGACATGCCCATCGCCATTCTGCTGCCATGTACCTTGTGACTGAAGCTATAGGATCAAGACCCCTGCCCTTGTATCTCAGGTCATGTTTATGGCCACAGGAGAAGGACATGAGAACCAACTTTCTTGTTATGTTAGGTGCAGCGCAGAAAGGAAGGCATTCCCCCTTCTATCAAAAATGCTCGGGGTCTACTGCCAGGCATGAACCATTTTCCCTTCACAAGATGGAATAAATTTGTAAGGAAACCATATTTAAGAATCTGAGCAGCAAAATTCTAACCACAGATAGCTTTGCTTCCTTTTAAATATTTGTCAGGAAATGCAGCCTTTAGGCTTCTGTTTTATTTTATTTTATACAAGAAGGACCAAGTTATGAAGACTGTATTTTACAGAAAGTAAAAAGTAATTAAAGAAAGTAATATAAGTTACTGCTGAGTTACTAACTTCCTGCAGGAAGCACAACCCAACAGCCTCTACTACTTGGAAGGACATGATGAGATCAGGGGATACTTTAGTTTTTACCTGAGCATTAAGAAGCACATGAAAAAAACCCACAAAACACCCTAGATTCTTCAGAACCTTTCAAAGTTTAATACTGCTACATCTCATTACAGGCATGTCACTCATACCTTTATAAAATGAAGGGTTTATCTTTATAT